>JBAGKK010502660.1:0-14654 GCA_037177015.1 Euceroptres primus | reverse complement strand
CAGATAAACCGTCTAATAAATTTATTCTACCGGATAAGTATCTGACACTTTATATAGAGGTGGATCACCTGGCCCTTAATCATATTGAATGTATATTTCTGTAATTGTCAGAATATAGACTTTTTTGTAAATTTAATGAGGTAAAATAATATGGTTAATAATTGCTATTTCTTATTTGAAAAATGGTGTTCATTCACTCCAAAGCGTTTAACTACTGGTACACTTACTCTGACATTTTTTTTAAAAAAGGTGAAGTATTTCAGATTTAAAAAGATAATAATTTAAATAATTCCCGCAAAAAAAGTACTGCCATCTATAAGTTATTTCAGGACAAACCAAATTATCATAACAAGTAGGTTATATTCACATAATATAAAGGAATCATAAGAATAAATTATAAGAATGAATTATTATTAAAATATCGGGCTATAATCCACTTTGAAAAGGCAAATTATTTTTTTCAAATGTTGTCAGTCATGATGTTGACTAGTTCATGGAGAATGCGTGACGTAACGAACCTTCGTGAACGTTATCCTGGATTTTTTCAGTAGCCATTTTGTTTTCGACAGCCGAACAAACTAAGGTATTGTATATAGAAATAATTTGCGTAATCCTAGAAAAGTTTAGCAGCCATCACGGCCCACAAGAATTATGTATCATGAAACGGGCGTTCACCTATTTATATCCGATTTTTTTTTTCTTTAATTGAATGAACAAGTTTATTAATATTTGGGTAAGCCAACGTTTTGTTCGAGATTTAGAGCCCCTGTATTGACCGCAATGTCCGCAGTGAAATTGTTTTTAAAAAGTCTTGTCACTCTGCTCTTTAAAATTGTTCTATGTTCCAAGAATTTTTTTCAACTATTTTGATAAATTTTTCCTGTTTAAAAATCCATAACCTTGTATGTCGATGTCAAGTCTGACTGCAAATCATTTTTCTTCTGATGCCATAATCTTTTGTGAATTACAACAATATCAGTATTTTCTTAATGTTTAATGTATAATTTCTAACATTCAAAATAAATTTTAATACAGTATTTATAATTTCCTGCATAAAGGCTTAAAGATATATTTTTTAGCCAAATCATTCATTTTTGACGTTCAAAGGAATGTTAAGTTTTAAGAATATTTTCTATCTTTTTAAGATATTATTATTACAAGATTGTCTTTGTTTTGGAGCAATTCAAAAACGAAATTTTCAATTCAGTATTGCCTAAAATAAATATATAGTTATCGTCGAATGACTATTTTAAACTTTTTCAATCGCCGATCTCTGTCATAAATCATAAAACTCGTAAACGTGACTGGCATTTTGGAGTTTCAAAAAGTAAAATTGATGGTTTAATAACGATTAAAATGGGTTCCTCGAGTTTTATTATTGCTCAAAACTTTTAAAATTTCAGCACTATCGTCCTTATAAAATAGACAGTGTCTAGTATTACGGGAATTTCCGTACAACTAGTACACATAGTATTGGCCGAGGCTATTGTTACGAAATTTTCCGTAATAATAGCCTGTCCCCCCTTTGTGTTGTATGCTAGTTGTACGGAAAATTCTGTAACAATATCCTCGGCCTATAAAATAAGTTACATTTATCATGTGTAGTTTCAATTCAAAATGCTTTCAACTTTACAAGAAATATGGAACTCTTGAGCAACTCCACGTCAAATGATCTACAGAATTTCATAGACTGTTAGCAATTTTGATGAAAGTTCTCATATCTTTTTTCTCAAATACTTGGATGTTTGAGGTAAAGCTCGAAAATATTTTTTGATAAATCCAATGGACTTGTTAGACATTTAAATTTGATCATTTGTCATCTTTTAAAAAAATATCCATAACTTTGGTTCTTTTAATGATAACATGTTCTTTATTAAATTGTTCATAGTAGGATCTCTTTTTCAAAAAATCACTTAGTTTTTTCATTATTTAAATTTTTAAAATTGAAAAAATTGGAAGATTTAAACAATTAAGAAGTGGCAACTTGAGACTAAGAAATATTTTAGGTTTTTTTTAGGACGTTGAGTTGCTCTTCCATGGGTTTTGGAAATTCAGAACGTTAACAGAGTTTTATACCGCCCAACTGTGAAACATGCCCAAATATAATAATTTCTAAGCATTAATTTGATAGTTAATATGTAAATTTTGAAAAAATATTGCAATATATTTAGTTCTCTCGCTCCAAGTCTATTTGTCTTGCGTAAGCACATATTAAAAGTCAATCATTAACGGCACGATAATCCAGCTGGGACTGTGTACTTATAGAAGGCAGTTTCTATCCTTATAGGTGTCCGTCTGTCCGTTCAGCTTGACCAGCCGGGCGCTTCAGCAGCACACAATGGACTCGAAACGGTACGACCATGGCACCAGGTCGAATTCAGAATCGTCGCCCGTCCCGCCTTCGCCTCCTATGTACAGCTCAAGTTACTCTTCATTCGACCCCAGCAAAAGTAGATCGACGTCTAGAAGATCGCCGTCACCACTCGATCACAGAGGCAGTCGATCCTACAGAATCGATTCTCCGGAAAGGCGAAGAAGGAAACGCAGCACCTCGAGATCTTCGCCAATTCGCACCTTGCGACGATCCCGTTCCAACGACAGAGATAGGGATAGAGACAGGGACAGGGATAGGGAAAGATTAAGAAAGCATTCTAGGAGGGATAAATCAAAATCGCGATCGAGGGGGCGGTCTAAGTCAAAGGGCAGGTCTCGTTCGCGGGATAGATCGAAGTCACGGGGTAAATCCAAGTCTCGGGGAAGAACGAGGTCTAGAGGAAAATCTAGGTCGCGTGAGAGACGACGCAGTCGAAGTCGTAACAAGAGTAGAGAGAGACCGAAGTTCCGGGAAGTTCGCAAGCAGCATCGGACACCATCCTATGAATCTGATGCTGTCGAAGAAACCGTGGAAGTTCCACCACCTCCTGTAGTGATCGCACCTCAGCCTAACGCCTTCAAGAATGACGGCAGCTTCATGGAGATGTTTAAGAAGATGCAGGAGCAGATGCAGCCAGTCCAGCAGCCAACGACGTCCGTCTTGGAAGAAAAGCCAGTGGCACCACCGCCATTAATGGTTGGCAAAAGAAGAGGTGGAAGAATCTTGAAGACGGGGATGGTCGCGAAACCAAAGGTGGAGCAAACCACGGAACAACCGAAGGATGCGTGGTCACTGTACATGGCGGAGGTGAAGAAGTACCGGGAAGTCTGTTGCCAGGAAGAGGACAATACAAGGCCTCTGGTCAAATAGGGGGATTCTTTTTTTTCTACCTTTATCTCTTTCTGATAAGAACACTGGACTCTGCCTTGTTTTCGATTACTTTGCCACAGTGTTGTTGTTAAATGCTGATGATTTGTTAGAAATTAAAGAAGCGAAATAAGTAACTTTGTTAAGTATCTGTGTTTGTGTCAAGTGTCGAGAGACGAATGGACTAGAGCGAGAGACTGGGAAGGGGATTCGATATTACGCCTGATGCGAGGGGTGGATTTTAATTTGAGGAGTTTCAATGTTTTTGGAAGGGTTTTCTTATTTGGGGGAAGTCTTACCGTTTTAGCGTGAGAGGATTATTGAGTAATAAAAACGAACACTTGTTGAGCAGTACACTCTCCCGAGATGTCGGACAAGGCCAAGTTAAATGAAATTTGCAAACAATTCGAAGCTGGAAAGTATGAGGATGTGGGAGTCGACCGAAGATTTCCTAATCAGAATCAAACCAGGTAAAGATTTTTTGAGTTTTAATCTTTTTTTGCGTGGCATTTTCATTTCGAGAGGCTTAATTAAAATTGCGAGTTAATTTTTATTTCTTGCTCATGGGACAAGTTACTTAGAGACGATTTACAAATCCTGATTTTAAGTAAGCGTAATTACTTTGATAATGAAAGCGAAAAAGGCAGAGATAAAAATTTGTATCAGCTTATCTCTAATGTCCAATGTTTATCTCCTAGTTTATATTTTATAAAACATTGTACAACTGTGAATTGGAATAATATATAAAAATAATATAAAGTTCAAGATCACTATTTTGATATTAAACAATTTCCTGTCATTACCTGCTGTTTTAGTCATGTAATTTTTTGTGAAAAAATTCGCAAAACTCGTGAAATTTTTCATTGTAAATATTCACTATATTTATTTTCTAATTTACGCATTATTCTATTTCTTCCTTGTTCAATTTTTAATTTACCGCAACGATATAATTATTTCTTAATCTTCAAATTTTACAAAATTCAATTTTGCTTTCCAAACTTTTTAATCTGCGACATTTCTACATTTGATATGTACTGATATTAATGAGTCAAAATTTACAAACGGAAAGTTATGATGTTCATAATTAAAAAATTTATAAAACTAAAAATTAGAGAATTAATTTTTTCAAAGTAAAATGCAAATGGCAATTTCTATACTAACAGCTTGAGATAATTTTTTGCAGTAATCACTTAAAAATTTTGTATTTAGTTATGAAATGAAGTTGAAAAAGAAAATAATCCTAATTTCAACATTCTAACAGGCATTGCTACCAGTACTACCTAGACTTTCATCGGTGCGAAAAAGCACGTGGCAAGGGGGATTCATCATGTCAGAGATTCAAGAAAGTATACGAAACAATGTGTCCAATGAGCTGGATTGAAAGATTTGATACCCAAATTGCGGAGAACAGATTCCCCGGAAACATTTGATTATTAAGCGATATCAGTTGTCTAATCATGTTCTAGTAGAATTCTCTTCAAAACGTCAGGACGGTAAAATCGAATCTATTCCTGCTTGTATAGAGTTAATTACAACTAAATAAATTAAGAGACTAAATATGGAATTTGAAACTTTTATTTATTATTGTAAGTTCTTCCCTATTTTAAAGTAAATTAATAAATACAGTATTAAAATTCACTATGATCAACGTATTTTTGATTAGATATTTGATATGGTACAAATTAAACTTGAGTTTTTTAAAGATATTTTCAAGTTTTTTTAAATTAACGTTTGAACGTTTTTTCTTTAGCATCTAATATTATTTTCTTATATTAATCATTATAGCTAAAATTTTATGGAAAATATTAAATAAACAATAAAAAGAAAATAGAATTTAAATTTTAAAACATTAGTTTCCCGTCACAACGATTTTACAGTAAGGTCCATTCGCAGCTAGTCAGTAAAGTCAGACAGCAATATCGAATCTCATGCATTTCACGAGCATCTCTAACTTTACTGACTACCTGGGAATGGACCTTTCTGTATAAAATATTTTAGAGGTTAAGGGCATGTGATACATTATATGATATCACGAATTACCAACAGGGTATAAAAGATATTCGACGGTCCTATTTTTAAACAAATAAAGATATCGCAAAAAACATGATGACGCATGGCTGTTATGTCTAATTTTTCAAAAATTTTGAAACATTTTTTTTCAAAATTTTGAAAAAATTACACATAACAGCAATGCGTCATCATATTTTCTCTTACATATTCCCTTAAGCTTCAACGCGATATCTTTATTTGTTTAAAAATTCTTTGATAGGACCGCCGAATATTTTTTATACCCTGTCGGTAATGTTTAACAAATCGCATTGAATCGCATCATGCATCATGCTGCGTATAATGTCTAATGTAAATATTTTGCTATTTAAAAAGCCTTGCATATAATTATTTCAAGTAGAATTTATTATGTCAGGTTTAAGTCTTATAGGAGAATATTCTTCTGATACGGAAGATGAAAAATCCAGTCCAGAAAATCACAAAAATAACTCGGAAGGAAGGTGAGTAACTTGTTTAGGTTATGTTGGTTGTTTTAAAAGTTGAAAACTTTTCAGTATTTTAATTTTAAATTCCTTTTAAACTTAATGTTTTGAATCCCAAGATTCTCAAATTTATGAAAATTAAGAATTTATTTATTAAAAATTAGAAGCCATAAGTTTAAAATAATTAAATCAATTCGATTCTCATTTACAACGATCACATTTTACAATAAAATTTTCTTACCAGAATATTAATTTCTGAACTAAAGGCTACCTGTACCTGAAAGTATATTAACATGGAAAGGAGCTGATCATCACACAGAAGTTAAAGATGATCCTGCACAACATCAGGGTAGAATACGATCTTTCAAACACGAACGTGGAAACTGGGCAACCCTTGTCTATATTTTATGTAAGTATAAATATTTTTATATAAGACTACAAGAACAGAAATCGAATACTTAATGTTTAGACACGCCAAGTGAAGCACTTTATTCATGGATGGATTGTATTAGATCCCAGCACTGTTCCGAAGATGGAAAACTTTTTGAAGAATTCCACGTAAGTCTGACTCGAACTGTAACACTGAAATTCCACTGGATTGATTCTTTTGTCATGGGACTCAAGAAAGTATGCGAAAACTCGGATCATTTTTCAATGAAACTAACAGATGTCAAGGTTTATTGTAATGATGACAGAACTCGTACATTTCTCGGCATTGGCTGTGAAAGCAGCAACAAAGCCTTGGAGAATCTAACGGAAACTTTAAATAAATTGTTGAGCGAGTATCAGTTGCCACGTTTTTATAAGGTAAAACATATTTTACTTGTTTAACATTGAAAAGCTTTCCTTTTATTAAAATAACGATATTTATTTATATAATAAATCTTCGCCTTAAATTAACACATAGTAAAATAAAAGAAATATAAAAACTAATCTTTCTTTACAAGTCTTTTTTTAATTTTTTTAAGGAAGCGTCACACCACATAAGTTTTCTGTGGAAGCTCGGCAATCAGGAGAAACAATTGAAAGCACATCTTCCCACTTTATCATCATCGTTAAGAACCTTTCTGTCTGAAAATTTAGAGGAAAGTTTTGTACAGGTGCACGAGTTGCACTGCAAAATAGGAAACCGACTATATACATTCAACCTCAGATGATCCTCGGATCTGAATCCCTGTGATACAGCCTTATGTATTTATGTACAGCAACAAATAATAAACAACTAAATTACATAGGTTTAAATATAACAATGTCGTGTGGCAATTTATTGGCCATACCTTTTCCCCTCCATAAATCTTCCCATGCGTCGGTCACATTTCCAGCCATACTGACTATAAAAGTGCAGGCTTCCGGAGTCGTTATTGTCACATCAGTCGAAGGTAAATCTACAATTTCCGAGCAGCCTCCAATATCGATGTAAAATAGGCTAGGATCTCGCTTAAGAAGAGCATAAACTGAAACTTTAGTAACGTCTTTGTTACCACCTAACACAAATCTCGTGAGATTTGGTGTTTCAGACAAAATTCTTCTAACATCAGCGTCCGTGATTTTGCAGGAAGCCAGCTCCAAAGTTTCCAAAGCGAAGAGCGAATACTTGGGATTGTTGATAATTTTGCTGACTACATTAGAACTGCAAGGACTCTGAGTATTTGAAAGAGTCAGGCCAAGCATTTGCCTCTGGAGAAGTCGACTTATACCCTCGCCTCCTAAAGCGTTCCAGGACACGTCCAAGTTTTCGAGAGTCTCATTCGTAAGTGTGAAACGAAACTCACCCAATTTACAATAACGTAGATTTAACGTCTGCAGGTGTTTTAAAGGCAGAAGCAAATTATAGAGTTTCTCCTGGCTTTGGGATCCCAAGGGATTGTAACTGAGGTTTAATATCCTAAGTTGCTGAGGAAATTTGTTAATCTGCGATAAGACTTTGAAATCTATATCGCAATTTTCTAAATGCAACTCGTATAAAGTTGACAGTCTTTGAATCGTGATATTTAACAGTTTTCCGTGGTCATAAAGAGTTCCTCCTGATAAGTGAAGAGTTTGAAGGGCTTTTTGATACTGTAAGCTCTTCATCAAAGGCGGTAGCTCTTCATCCAGAATCTCTTTAGAGCTCAGTCGAAATACCGAGCTGTTCTCGCAGACTTTTAGGCACTTTATGGTAGATTCTTGCACAACTGAAAGACGAATAAAGTATTTTTTAAGTAGAAATTACGGAATACAACATTTGAATGCAGAATAAATGAAAAAAATTTTAAACTTACTTGTTTTACAATCCTTGGATACAGCTTTATATCTTTCAACAATGGATGGCGCGTACATGTCAATTATTTCTCCTCTCAACTTCACTGGATCTCCACTCCGCATCAAAAAACTCGGCGTAATTTCCGAAGATAGTTCAACTCCTTCCCAAGTCGTGATCCTCAATTTGGTCTTGCATCCTGTATCTTTCTCGAATTTATTCTTTACCTCTTCCATTAAATTTTCCATTACACTTTGACGATCGCTAAGAAATGTGATTGTCGCATTATAAGTATCGTAATCCAAGAGAACTGAAAAATTCAACACTATACAGGCCGAAATTTGCTTCATAAGATAATTGGATGGGTCCGAAAATATCGGAGAGGGTGTGCGAGAGTTCGTCTCTTTAGTAAATCCATTTTTCAACAGAGACAACTGCCTGGTTTTCTTTTTTTTCTTTGGGAACTCGGAAATCATCGACTCGTTACTCTCCATACTATCACAACTGTTTGTATCAAGATCGACGCAAGCCTCAGACTCAATGGAAAGCTTTCTTTGACGTTTAGAGTCGTTCTCTGCTTCCTGAAGACCATTGCTAGACTTTCTTTTAATCGTTATGGAAGGATCAGTACTTGGATTTCTCTTAACATTTGAAGAAGATTCAGTAGAGTTTCTATTGACATTAACAAGAATTTCGCAAGAGTTCCTCTTTTTTGTAGGTGCGATCAGGTCTACTTCTAACCAATCATCAACGAGGACTTCCTCGGAATCTAAAAGGGGAGCCGTTACCTTTTGATGCCTCGAGTTCTTTTTATAAGATCCTGTCAATCCTCCTCTGTTTTTTAAACTAGCTATTGTCCTCTTATAATCCTCCCCAGCTGAAATCTTCTCAGTTTTCCTCGGTTCCTCCCTTTCATCTTCCTTTTCCGGTTCATCGTCATCGATCCATATACTCTTTCTGCGTCTTTGCTGTGCAGACTTTTTTCGACTTTTTGGGCTCACTATCATCATCTGAAGTAGCTTTGCATGAGCATGATCGTACTCAATATCTATATCACGAGACAATTCTCCTTCAACGCGATTCCGCCAACTTTCCAAGCAATCCAATACGGTATCTCCTTCCTCAGTTATCGCATTTACGTTCCCGCCGTTTTCAAGAAGAAAATAAATCATCGAAAAATTCCCATTATATGCTGCATCCAGAAGCGGAGTTACTGCTCCGCACTCCGGACCACCGGGATCGTTTACATCAGCCCCGGCTTTTATTAAAACCTTGGCAATCTCCACGAAATCGTAGTTTGCTGCTTCGTGTAGAGGAGTCCAGCCAAAAGAATCTCGCACGTTAATGGGATGTCCATTTTCCAAAAGTTTTTCCACAGTTTCGATATTTCCTTTAATGCAAGCAACCTGCAGTTGCGTTTCTCCCTTTTCATTTCTCTTTAAAGCAAAGCCTCTTTTAAAAGTTCTTCTAGGCTTCTTAACGCCTCCGCTTTTATTCAAAGCCTCTTCGACATCCGATAAATCATCCAAGCAAATATCTTCCCCAATGTTTTGACTCTTTGGTTCGTCCTCTTCATCAGATTCGATCTCGACAATCTCCTCTAATTTGTTAATCCTCGCTTGAACTCTTTGCGCTTCTTCAACATCTGTAACACTCTGCATATAATCGAAAAGCTCTTTCAGAACAGAAACTTCTAATTTCATTTCTTTGCTTTCCTTGGCATGAGATAATGCCAGGTTGAAATTCTTACATATCTCAGATTTTGTAGATCCGGCGGATATCATAAGATCAGCGAGCTGCAAGGCCGATCTGCAAGCCTCTCGTGGATCGGAACAGAGTTGCAATTCTCTTCGAGCGTAGGTTAAAGCCTCGACATTCCGTCCTGCGTCTCGTAAAGTTTGTGCTAGACTTACTAAGGCTGCTCCCACTTTTTCGCTGTGGGATTCCTCTGCACACAAAAGCATTTTTCCATAGTAATCTATCGCTTTATCGTAGGATTTTACTTCAACTGCTGCGTCTCCTAAATTCTCGTAGAGGTTTTGCTTGGCTCGTATGTTGGTTTCGACGAGTAAAGTGTCCTCTGCATTGCACAGTGTTACAACTGAAAACATAATTATATTACTTTTTATTATATTTCTTCTCTATATGTATATAATATATAAAGAAGAATTTTAGGCTCTACAGAATATTCTCGCGATACATTCTGATATATTCCAGATTCTTCGAGAACATTGTAGAACATTCTACTCCAAAACATTACAAAATATTCTAAAAAATTCAAAGACATTCCGGAATTTTGAAAAGAGGAAAAACTAACATACCTATTCTCAATAGTTTTTCAGATTGTTTTTGGACCTCTGCAGGCAAATTTTTCATTGTATAAAGATTCACCAGTGGTTTTCGAGCTTCGAGCCATTCTCCTAATTTCAGAAGCAATTCTGCTTTCGCTAGGTAAGCATCTGCTTTCATAGACGTATTGTTGACATTTGCTGCTTTTTCATAGAATTCTAGGGCCAAATCATAGTTCGCTTGTCTTTCCTGGAAAGCACCGAGTGCAATATTTGTACGATGGAGATCTTCGGTTAAGTTGTGCTTCCTACACAATTCTGCGGCTGATTCTATCTTCTCTAAGGCTTCTTCTGGTGCCTTCTGAGTCTCTTGAACAAGGCCGAGATTTAACAACAATCTTGCTCGCATCATCATCAGCTCTTCTTCTTTTATCTTGCCTTCCAATCTGCAAATTGATTAGTAATTATAAGAAAAATATTTCATGAAATAAATCTAAGTCTAAGAAATAAAGTAAATTTTCTTTACTTGGCACACAGTCGAATGCTTTTGCTGTATGCCTTTTTAGCATTCTTAAGAGCATCTTCCCTTTCTGTAGGCTTGTCCGTTAAGCTCTCAGCAAAACAGAAGTATGTTCGTCCTAAAGTAGCGAAAGCTCGTTGTTCCTCTAAAAGATTTTCGAGCTCTCGAGCTCCCTCTGTTTACCAATGAAATTGAGTAAATGGTATTTGATAGGTGAATAAAAATGGAAGGAAGAGCAATTAAAAGATAAAAATACAAAATATTTAAATTACCAAGATGTTGATTTTGATGAAAAAGCGCCTCTTGATAATTTCCCATACTGGCATGAACTTCCCCTATCATTCTATGTGCTACTGCGCAATCTAATTTCTTATCTATAACTTTGCAAGCTTCTACTTGCTCCAAGTATTCTTGCAATGCTTCCTCGAATCGACCAGCTTCAAAATATAAATCTCCTAATTCTTTGAGAACTTCGGCAAGCGATCGCATATTGCCATCGCGCTGGGCGCGTTGTTTTCTTCTTAAAAGTTCTAGAGAAAAAAATATTAATATACTATTTTTTTTCTATTTTTATCAGTTTCAACCTTTTGTCAATTTTGTACGTTTTCTCTTCATATAAAAGG
The DNA here is from genome assembly GCA_037177015.1 of Euceroptres primus. NCBI lineage: Eukaryota > Metazoa > Arthropoda > Insecta > Hymenoptera > Figitidae > Euceroptres > Euceroptres primus. The sequence goes on along the minus strand of JBAGKK010502660.1, from coordinate 3,254 downwards.
TCAATATTAAGAAAACAGCTCTGAACTTTATTATCCAACGTTTCGGACGTCAGTATCGTCCCTTCTCAATCCACAAATTAATTTCTTATCATAAAAATCATTCCACCAGTGTGTCTACAAAATAACAATAATTTAGTAACAATAGAGTCATAATTTTTCTCCTATAATTGAGATTAATACTCAAATATTTATTTACAAATTTGTATTAAATTTATACAAATTTATGTTTAAAATGGAAAAGTCGGAGTTCGAAATGCTCCAGAAATATGTGGTCAACATTGTTCAAAAATTCAATTTTTATTTTATGCAAAAATGAACAGTTCTGCTTTCCAAAAAACTCAACAACTGTCAGGAATGTTTCCCTATAAATTTGTAAATAAATATTTGTGCATTAATCTCTATTATCATAGGAGAAAAATGATTACTCTATTGTTACTAAATTATTTTTGTTTTGTAGACTGATTGTTGAAATAACTTTTATATGTAATAAAATTAATTTATGTTTTGAGAAGGGACGATACTCACATCCGAAACGTTGGCTAATAAAGTTAAGAGCTGTTTTATTAATACTGGCCTTTCATAGGAAGCGAAAACTTACAAAATTAATTTACTATATATTATTTAAGATCTACAATTAAGCTTTGAGGTAAATGAGAAAACTAAATCAAAAAACTAGATAACATTCTTTAAAACTAATATTTATTATTTCTAGCTCTAAAAACATCTCAAAACCTTATAGACTAAGCGGTCGCCGCTTAGCCTATTACAAGTTATCTTGTAAAAATGACATTAAAATTTTGCCAAATTCAGAACAAATGAAAAGCACAATAATCCAAAAAAAATCGGTTAAAAATCAAAAACCAACAGGTATTTTACTTACTTTCTTCGTTCATGTTGGCGAACTTCTTTGACCAATTTTCACTACTTTAACAAACAGAACACTAATAATATCTTTGACACCGTCATATCAACATGCGTGGAACCAAAGATATTGGTGGTAGAACTACGCTGCCAATGTTTTGATTTTAACAATGTTGTAATCCCAAATCCAGGGATATTTGATTTCCGTTGTACTTCAGCTGCGATTCGTTGAAATCAGGATTCGTCTGCTAAACTTCATTGGTTAAAACCAATACTGCAAAATTGGGTCGAATTTTGAAATAATTACACTTGAGTTAAAAAGTTTTCACACCGAATTGTTTATTTAATAATACACTCATTGTTAGATGGAGGGCCGCGAGATGGAGGACCACCTTCATGGTCGTTCACGCTTCACCTCGCGCTTCACTGATTCTGTCCCCCGTCCCTGAGCGTCTCGCGACGGCGCCATCGCTCGGGCAGTCACGACCATGATGTCAGGACCGCCAGACGTTGTTTACATCAAGACTCTCTGCGCATTTACTTTTGTACGTTCAGAGACTATATACGCGGTCCTGAATGTTGGCATAAGACTGCTCGCTCGAATAGCATTAGATCGAGGACCGTCTATCCCCGAGCCGGGCCCTCCATATAACGATGAGTGTAATTGAAATTTACTTTGTTATTTTCACAATGTTCATTATAAATCACAGTACATTTTAAATAGTCGATGACGCGTATTAACTTCTTAGAAGTTAATATTTTTTTAGTTTATACTTTAACAAAATTCAACTTGTACAAAGCTTGTTTTAACGTTTTATTTAAAAATCGTAAGTGCTGAAATCCGCCGAAATCTCTCAGTTTTCGCTCTGCAAGCCCTTATATACAGTCGGACCTCCACCATGTAATAATTTAGGTGGGAGTTATTACTTGATGGAGGTAGCTCGGAGGGGAAATTGTAAGTTGCGCAAAAGGCGTTTGCGCACACACGTATGTATATATGCGTGGGTGTAAACTATCTGCGCAAACGCCGTTTCGAGAGTGGCGGAAAACGATCAAGACTGGTTGCGCGGAATATGAAATGGTGGAATATGACATGGTGGAGGTCTGACTGTATGTATTCCCAGATTTGGGATCACAACTGCAGGTATGGGCTGGCAGGATACCCACAAAAAAAAAGAAGAAGAAGAGGGCTGGCGGCAGCCAGCCCATGCCGACAAGAAGGTGGTATGAAAGGCCCATAATTCTAATGGGCTTTTCATACCTGATCGTGCCGGCACGAGCTGGCAGAAAGCCCACAAGAGCGTAAAGGACAGATTGTTCTCCATCTCTTTCATTCTTGTGGGGTTTCTGCCAGCCGTGCCAGCACGATGAGATGCAGGGTTGGGAACGTATAATACGTCACGTAATATACATGGTCCCTCGTTTGCTACGCGAGCACAACGTATATTACGTCCCATGAAAACGTGCAGAGCGCATGCGCAAAGCATGCGCCATACAGCGTATTCACATAACCTAACTTAAATTTTGTTACAACAATAACATATCTACAAAACTAATTGTTAATTTAAAGAAAGTCTCTTAGGGATCAAAGAAAATAATTAGTTTGACTTTGTTATCTTATTTACTTAAAGTACTTTGCTTTTCACGTAGATCAGGATTTATCGCTACTTACAAAGCTTACAAATCAGAAAAAATCATTTTACAGTTTAATGTTAATTATTTTTAAATTTTTGAAGGCATAAGGTTTACTTTTATTCAGTTTTAATTGAAAGAAATGCAGTCAAAAGAACAAATCTGTTGAAAAAGTGAGGTTATAATTCAATGTCAACAGTTTCGCCATCTTGGAAACGTAACTTACTGAGTTTTCTACGGTTTTCGTCGTATATTACGTCAAAACCGTATTATACGTCGAAAACCTCGAGTTACGCGTAACTGCGCAACCCTGATGAGATGTGAAAAGCCCATTACAGTCGGACCCCCACAATGTAATAATTTCGGTGGGAGTAATTACTTGATGGAGGTAGCTCGGAGGTGAATTTGGAAGTTGCGCAGCAGGCATTTGTGCACACACGTATGTATTCATATGTGGGTGTAAACTATGTATAGGTTATGTGTACATGTACATGTACATGTACATGGCTTAAGGTTCCGTCCCATGTGTGCATAAAACGTCGGCGTAAAGCAGAAAATCATGACAGTGAAGGAGACAAATAGACCTGTCTGTCTCTTTTATTCTCATGATTTTCTACTTTACGCCCACATTTTCTGCCCATATGGGACGGCACCTTTACCCGTCATTTACCGGTCATGTGTTGCAAATGGGTAAAAGCGGTAAAACTCAAAATATGAAGAAATAACTAATTGAAAGTGATTAAATACATTTTTTGATCATT
>JBAGKK010502649.1:0-14659 GCA_037177015.1 Euceroptres primus | reverse complement strand
TTTCAATTAATTTAATTTATTTAGTATATTTTTTGATTTCGAGATATTCAATATGATTATTTTTGTTATACCTGGAAAGAACAGTAATGAAAACCACATATTTTGCGAGAAAATTCAGTGTCTCATTTGACCTCGTATGCTCATCTCGCCCCGGTCTCCCCTACAATTCTATTTGGATAAATTTGATTAAGTAAAAATAAGTTTTTCCAGTATAGGCAAATAGTGAAAAAAATATTAGTTAATTAACAATTTGTTTCATGTAAATTTAACTGTGTTTTAATAAGAACTAACCAAATAGAATTGTAGATAATATTTTAAAGAACAAAATCAATGATGAAGATTGAATCCAAATTGCAATTTCTTTAAAGTGAAGGAAAAAATATAAGGTTCTAAATAGCTAATAATGTTAAATAAACTATTGCAGGTTCAACTATTTTTTTCTTAATTGAAATTCAATTTATTTTTACCATTTGTTATATTTAACAATATGGTTATTTTCATCGATTTTACAAACTATTTCAAAGATTATTAAAATTTGAGGTGCGATAAGGGGTGAACATTAGGTTGTTTCACAAAAAATTTTTTTTTGAATTTTGGTCACCATTGATAGTTTTCTTGTGAGCTTCTCAAAAAAAGTGAACTCGTTTCTTGAAATCGGTTAATATTAACACGTGGTGCCCGGCCCCTGAAGTTTCCCTTGAGATTAACATGGGGAAAAAACAAATCTTTGTAATTTTTTTTTAATCGAGAAAATGTATAATTAACCATAAACAATACTTTTGTCATCTGATGAAAACTCTTCAAGGAATATGATTCTATCATTTATTTTTAATTTCAACTCTCATAAGCCCCTTTTATGGTGACTCCAAATCCACCCTCATAACAGGGTAATCATAATCGCACGAAATATTGACATTAATTATCACTTTTTTTCCATTCTTCTTTCTCAGATCCGCATTAATGGATAAATCGCCGATTTTATTTTATCTTTAGTTAATTTGTTATTGTTTAAACAATTTTTATTTGTTTAAATAATAATTTATTTTTTCACAAATGTTGTAAATGAATAGTGTTTTACCAATGCAACAAGCTAATTAATTAACATGAGGAGTCTATACATTTTAGTTTTTTAAATTGTTTAAACAATATAATTGTTAAAATATTGAAATGGAACTGCTAATCTGAATGCAGTAGAAAATCATAGTTTTTTATAAATTATTTGAGAAGTTCATTATATTAAAATTTATTATTTATTATATTATAATAAAAAATTTGTTCAGCTTCCTCTGAATTGTTTAAACAATTTTGAATTGATTAAATAATATGTTTTATCTCAAAATGTCGTAAATTAATGGTATTTTTATAACACTACAATCTAATAAATCAATATGAAGGGTTGACGAAATAATTTGAGTTATTTATTAATTGTTTAAATAATTCATAATTGTATAATTCGTCGACCTTTTCAAATTGCTTTATTAAGGTTTAGTTTTATAAAAATATCATTAATTCACGATACTTTCAGAAAAAAAATTATTTGAACAAATAAAAATGGTTCACTCAATTCACAGGAAGTGGAAGAAAGTTTTAAGTATAATAATCTTATGCAACTTGCGTTGAATAATTTCGAAAATAGTACGATTTTCTATCAAATTCAGATTAGTAGTTACATTTCAACAATTAAACACTGTTTAAACAATTAAGGTAAAACTGAAATGTATACATTGACTCATCATATTAATTAAGTTTGTTCCATTTGAGAAAATAACATTAATTTACAATATTTATGAATTATTCAAACAAATAAAAATTGTTTAAACAACAAAAAATTAAATAAAAATGAAATAAAATCGTGTGATTTATCCATTAATGAGGATCTGAGAAAGAAAAATGGGAACAAAGTGATAAATAATGACAATATTCCCCAAAACTACTCTCTACATCTAAATTATTCAAATTTTACTAATTCATCTGTGACTCAATTCTAGCTATGATAATTAGTAGAATTCTACTGACAATCATTGGAAAATTACTAAAATTTCAGTAGATTTCTACTGATTCACCAGTAAAAACGATAACTGAAATTTCAGTAATTACAACTGAAGCTTCAGTTATCGTTTCTACTGATGAATCAGTAGGAATCTACTGAAATTTTATTATTTTCCACTGATTGTCAGTAAACTTCTACAAATTGTCATAGCTAGAATTGAGTCACTGATGAATGAGTGAAATTTGACTAATTCAGATTCAGAGAGTATATGATTACCCTATTATGGGGGTAAATTTTGGGTCACCATAAAAGGGGTTTATAAGAGTTGAAATTAAAAATCAATGATAGAATCATATTCCTCAAAGAGTTTTCATCAGATAACGAAAATATTGCCTGTAATTAGTTGTACATTTTCTCGTTTTAAAAAAAATTACAAAGATTTATTTTTTCTCCATCTTATGGGAAACTTCAGGGGCCGGGAGCAACGTGTTAATATGAACCGATTTCAAAAAAAAAATCCTGTTCACTTTTTTGGGAACCTCACAAGAAAACGATCAATAGTGACAAAAATTTTTTTTAAATTTTTTTTCAAACACCCTAGTGAACATCCGTAAGATTGAATCGCTTTTAAATTCAAAAGTATTGATTAGTCTATTACTGTCTCATTTAAAAAGTTTTTTCTGTCATTAAAAGGTGGATAATTAACTGCGAAAGCAAAACTTGAGCGAAGGCGACGTGTGCAGCTTGACACTCACTTTTCCGCGATGTGATTTTTCCTTGAAAGCATCGAGTCTCTCGAAGCAATCTGCGGTACAAACCACCCCTGAAACTCCACAGTCAACCCTCTTCAGCCTTGCAGTATTGTTTTGTCGAACGGCTATTCATGGCAGAGTTAATTAGCCCACGCTCCAGTTAATGAAAATTAAATCCGAACGACCGAGTGCGTTCTCCTCTTTATCCATTATTTATTATTATAAATGATGCCTCGCTAATAACGTCTAATTATACGGTCATGGAACCAATCTCGTCAATCATGGTAACTCAAACTGTCAACTTCGCCCATTTTTCATATCAACTGACGATTTATTTTTAGCTAAATTAGAAATTGTCTTCCCATATTTCCACTTTAATCTTTGTGATATAGATATTAAACATTTCTCATATATAAAAGTTGTAAAAATAGAAATTATAATTTTGCAGCTTTTGTTCAATTTTATATAGGTGCCTTTTCATTTTCTTAGGATGGAATGAAAACTAATAAATTAGAGTAGCAAGTAATAAAAGCGGTTTCTGGGCAATATAAACTGTATCTCGATCAAGATTCTCGATTCAGTTTTTATCAGTAAAAACAAACAATCTGCTAAAGAACCGTAGAGAAAACGAGATTCTTGATGTCATAATCAGTGCTTTTCTCTTGTGAATTCAGTGAGAAGAGTAATTCGAACTGGCAGATTCTCTTGAGAAAAATAGCAAAATTAAACTTTTATCACTCCCTGTTCTCTTTTTTACGACGAAGCATCTCGACCTTACTCAATCTTGCTTCTTTCATGTAACATTAAAACTCGCGCGAGAAAATCGTTTATCGCTTATGGAAATAAAATTTATAATTTTATTGAATAAAATTTATAATTTTATTAAATAAAATTTTTAATTTTATTTCAAGTCGTGCAATCTGGAGTTTTTGACTACTTTTTTTTTTAAATCAACCGCACGTGAACATTATGATTCAGAAAATATTAGAACTTAATTTTTCTGTTTTGTACGTAATCGGTTAAAATTAAATTGTCGATACTTGATAAAATTATTAACTGAATTAAAGAGTAACAACTTTTCTGAAAATTGAGAGTAACTTTACTCTAAATGGTTTTTCAACACGAACACAGATTTTGTATTCGACTTATAAGTCTTGAGTTTTAGTTTGAAAGTTGTAAAGGGAAAAGGCTGCCTCCAAGTGGGTATTAAAAGTACGTTAAAAGTCCGCACCACCCAACGCTCGTAAGGAACAATGCAGTTCTACTCCGCAATCGTCAGCTCAACCCTTTTTTTACTTTCCATTAAACTAAAAAATCTGACAATTCAATTCCGAGGTTTTATCCAATTACGTTAAATTCTAAATTTTTATTACATGCTGAGAAATCCTCAACATTAGAGTGGTCCAAAAATGCATTGGAAAGTTTTTTTTTCGAATTTTCATGCATATCGCTCCCAAATTTATTCGAATACACAAAACAATAATGTCGCTTTTTTTTGCTTGAAAAAAATTATATTTAGAGGTTCCGCAAGCCTCATGAAGTTTATCACGTATTTCCCATAAGAAAAAAATACGTTTTTATAAATTTTATATTACGAATTGTCTATTAGATGAATCGAGTTGAAACTCATCACTTCTCTTCACAATTAGCTATAGAATATAAATGAATAATTACTTTTTAAATATCACCGCCACACGTCTGTTTTATAGAATTCCAAAAAAACGACTTAAGTGAAAAATTCGGTTTTGCGATTTTTTGGCGCTAATTAAGATTTTTTACGATTTTTGTAATACAAATTGTTTCTAATACATAAAATACTAGTTTCTACTAGTAATCAGATGATTACATAAATTGTTTAAACAATTTATTATTGTTTTTAGCAATTTTCTCTTAGAATAGAGTTAGAGAGTCGCGGTTTTTTCCGAATTTTTAAACATTTTTTCAACTTTTCAGTCGGAGCGAGGCAATAATCAATTAAAGTGAACAGAAATAATTGTTTAAAAAATTTATTATTATTTATAACAATTTTTGGTTTTTTCTAAAATGTTCCAAATTTATTATTATTTATATTTATATTTATTATTTACTTATATTTTTATTATTATTTATTATTATTTATTATTATTTAGAAATAATTGTTTTAAAAAATTATTATTATTTATAACAATTTTCGGTTTTTTCTAAAATGTTCCACATTTGGACCACTTTTCAATTAGAGTGAGGTTATGGTTATTTCAGGTTAACAAACATAATTGTTTAAGAAGTTTATTATTATTTTAATAATATTCTCTTTGAATAATGCTAGAAAGTTGGGCTTTTTTCTGAAATCTTCAGTTTTGCTTTGACTTTTTAGTTACGAACAAATAATAAATAAACATCAACAAAAATCATTTTTTAAATAGTGTTCTATTTTTTTGAAGGTGAAGTATTTTTACTCTTTTGCTAATGTTTTAAGAATAATAATTTAAATTAATTTAAACAAAAAGGTTATCTTACAATAGAGATCAAAACAAAGGATGGAATAATTAGGAGTAGGTGGAAGGAGAGGGTCTGTAAATGACTTGTAAACATTTTTTTTTAATTACAACATGAACTTTATTGCAAAGTGTAAAAGAAAAATTTAGAATTGCACACATTTTACTGTCAGTCTCCCCCCTTCCTTTCCTAACCCCCATCTCTCCTTCCAAAAAGTCCTCAATCACATAATTAATTCATTATAACATTGTTATAATCACATAATTAAATGATTATAACAATATTATTAAGAATAATAATAAATTGTTTAAAAAATTATGTTTGTTAACTTGAAATAATTATTACCTCCCTCTAATTGAAAAGTGGACAAAAGGTGGAAAATTTTAGAAAAAACCGCATATTTCTAGCATTATTCTAAGAGAATATTGTTGTAAAAAATAATAAATTGTTTAGTCAATTGTGTTTGTTAACTTTCATTAATTATTACTTCACTAAGTGAAAAGTGGACAAAAAGTTAAAAATTTCAGAAGAAACCGTAACTATCTAGCATTAATAAAGGAGAAGATAGTTATAAACAATAATAATTTGTTTAGACAAATATGTTAGCTAAATCTCATTAATTATTACCTCATTTTTAGTGAAAAGTCGTCAAAAAGTTGAAAATTTCAGAAAAGGACCGAAACACTCTAGCATTATTCAAAGAGAGTATGATTAAAAATAAAATAATAATAAAATTTTAATAAAATATCAAAAAACTAAAAAAATAATAATAGTAGGTTGTTTAAACAATTATGTTTTTTAACATGATTTAATTATTACCTCTCTCTAATTAAAAAGTGGACAAAAAGTGGAAAATTTTAGAGAAAACCGCAACTTTCTAGCATTATTCTAAGAGAATATTGTTATAAATAATAATGAATTGTTTAAACAATTATTTGTGTTAAATTTAATTTATTATTTTCTCTCTCTAACTGAAAAGTTGAAAAAAATGTTGAAAAATTCGGGAAAAAACCGCGACTTTCTAACCCTATTCTAAGAGAAAATTGCTATAAGGGTGATTGCCAAAAAGTTGACCATTTTATGTCCCTATCTTTTTTCACATATCCTGTGATTAATTAATTTTTTCTAAATATATCTGAGCAAAGTAATCATGTCAGGGCACAATTTAGAAAAGTTTCAAAATTTTAGACGACTTCGTTTAGAAATTATAAATAAAAATGTTTGAAAAATGTCAGGTTACGTGATGTCCCAAACTACAAATTTAAAATAGAAAATTGCTAAATAATATTAAAAATATTTTCTTTAATAATTTGAGCTTATGAAAATCGATTGACATTAGTTGCAAAAGATAATTATGGAGTTCTACGATTTTGCTATTTTAAGATAAAACTCGAAGATCGTGATTAAAACTATTCAAAATACGACGTAGATTTATTAATTTTAGGCTAATGAAGATTTTCATGCAGTTGAAAATCGACTTCTCATCAGTATATCCAAATAGCAGTCAATAATAATCACTATTTTTGCACAATATGTTTTACAAAATGTCATATTTATCAAACTATTAATTCAAAATTTTATTAAACGAGAGGATATATTGAAGATGTGTAGTCAATTTCAAATAAATTGCGCGATCACAGATGTTTTCCATATTTTTAATAATTTTTAAATTAATTTTTACCTTGACCTACTCCTTTACATATTCTTTTGGGTTAGTCGTCTTTAAAAAAACATATTTTAGGCGGCATGGAATAATTATTTTTTTCGGAAATTTCGAGATCTAATATGGTCATCTTTTTTTCAATCACCCATAAACAATAATAGATTGTTTAAACAATTTATTTAAACATCTAGTTATCAATAGAAAGTAATACTCTATGTATTAGAAACAATTTGTGTTAAAAAAACCAAAAAAAAAATCATAATTAGCGCCAAAAACTCGCCAAACTCAATTTTTCAATTATGGGGTTTCTTTGGAACCCTATAAAACAGACTTATGAGGGTGATATTTAAAAAGTAATTTTTGATTCGTATTCTATGGCTAATTGTGAAAAGAAATGTTGAGTTTCAACTCGATTCACTTAATATTAATGATTCTGAATAATACTTACAAAAACGTCTTTTTTTCTTATGAGAAATACGTGTTAAACTTCATGGGGCTTGCGGAACCTCTAAATATTATTTTTTTGTTTAAAAACGCATTTATTTTTTTATGGATTCGAACAAATTTGGAGGCGATATGCATGAAAATTCGAAAAGAAAAAATTTGGACCATCCTACTTCGCATATTTAAATATATTGAAATATAGTTTTTAACCCCACGCTTCGAATTTAATTTTTTTAAATTTATATTAATCATTTTCTCTTTTTCAGTCGAAGATAAAAAATGTTTGAAAAATTTTACACGAAAGTCCAAATAACTATTCTTAAATAAACAGTATTATGACACATAATATTTTTTTCTAAAGTGCCTTTAGATTTCTCTTTCGAAATTCGTTGCTCGACTTTGTTTGATTTTATAAATTTTTATAAACATTTAATTAATTTTGAGCTTGACTGTACGGTGAGAACATCTTTAAAATTCTTCGAAAAATTCTGAAATTGAGAAAACTGTTCTAAGGATTTTTAAGAAGTTTCCAAGACTAAAAATTAGAAGACACCCTGAATATTCACTAGAATTTTAAATAATTCAGAAACCTTTTTACATAAAATGTTTATCTTATTAAGATTTTATTTGGATATTTTTGTTTCATGTCAGCTACTCTTTTGAGTCAATACTTGTAAAAACTGGTCTTTTTTTACAAATTCCAGTGTTGCCGGGGTACCAACTACAAATTTCCCAACCGTGCACGCAGAAATTCCCGATTTTCCCCGGAATGCAAAAACCTTTGTAATTTCTTGGAAACTTCTGGTAATTTCCGAAATTTTTTAAGTTACCGTAAACTGACTGATTAATTAACCGGTAATTATGTAAGTTTTCGAATTTTACCAATTGCATAAACTCCGAAAGGATATGTCGATGCTAGAAAAAATTACCCCTGAACTTTTTTCATTAAAATTAAAGAAGTAATATACATACCAAAAAAGAACAGCCTTAAATTTTTGTGTAAATTATGGTTTTGACACGAATGTTTTTAAAAACTTTTCACTTTATCGTCGATATGAGAACACTGTAGATATAAAATTGTTTTTCGTTTCGTCTATCGTTACCTCTTCATTGGGTCTCTTTGAAACTGCGATCTGGTTTCTGTCATTGAAATTGGTTTATCCACATATATCTATTCGGACGATCCGAGCTTTACCCACTTTACTCGTTGATACATGGAAATTCATTAAATTCTACGTATAGCGTACTGCACGAATATCCATGTGATAAACGGATGTTGTTGCCAAACACAAAATCAGTTTGGAAACCACGAGTCATCTCTACATGAATTGTGCGTCATTATATCTAAAATATTCCTGAATTCTACATTGATGTCGCACTTCGCTCACCCAACCGCAAATTACGGAATCATCTCGTAATCGGGGCTCTTAGCCGGAATAATAGTTATTTCCTCATGGTTTAGTACGACAAACGTTCTACTCAATAACTAGTTTAATTATTCTTAAATAATGTTTCCTTTAGATTTATTCTTAATTAAATTGTTGCCTTTAGATACAATTGAGGATTAAATAATCTATAATTAAGTAATAAGATTTTTTAAGATTTTAATTTTCAAATCTTGAAATGGTGATTTATTTCTGTCTGTGATATTAAGGTGAGAAATGATTGAAGGGATTTATCATTGTGGAAATTGAGATCAATTCAGAATGGGTTTTCATTATGACTCCTTGATGGCAGATATGTAATGTACAGTTATATAAACCATCATCGTGATATAAAGGTAGCTGATGTATTCGTTGAAGACTGCATCTTTTTCTCTAGATCCTCTTTTCTTTTGAAAAGAAGCTGTCTCGACGAGTGTAAGAGCTTGTAATCGAATTCAGAAAGCATGAATTCAAAAGGCGCATTTACTTTTCGAGTCATCTTACACCTCAAAAAGCAGAACATTTTTTCTCTCTAGACTCTGTAGCGCTCGCAATTACATAAGATTGGATTAATGTCCAATCCTTTCTGAATTAGCTGTACATTTTCATTACAAAGATGAGACATGACGAGATGAAAGTTTCGCGACTTTCAGAGGAAATTAGTTCAATTTTTTCTCACTGTTAAGCAAAAGGTCTTTACCAAGATCGTTTTTACAATTTTTTTGTAATTTTAATTGTAGTAAAGCTCCACTGTTCAGTTGACTATTTTCATAAAAAATATTTATAAAATTATTGTTGCCAGAGGTGTGAATTTATTCACTCACGCATAAGTTTTTAATGTTTCACATAATTTTTTGGGAAAATTGTTCAATATCATGAAGTAGAATGAGCCATTTTTATTCTCCTGTAGAAAGTCAGTTTTCTTAATCTTTCGTTCATAATTTCTCTACAGATTTCCATCGAGTTATGTCAATTATTGTGCCAAATATTGTGATCAATAGATTTAAGAAAAATTTTTAGCTTATTCCAATAAATTCAAATTATACCTGCATTTTTCAATTTTTTGAATTAGAAATTTTGAAATTGAGTCAAATCGAAAGTAGATATTGATTATAAACGTATCGCCAAATAGTCGGCGAAATCTGATTGTTAGGATATAATGCAATAGACGCGAGGAGAGCAGAATCAAGATAGTCAGACAAGCAATGACGTATGCAGCGAGTTTGACACACATCAATCAGTTAATGGAATCCCCGAAGGCTCTGACCAATTCTGACAGCCGGAGGTTTGCCGTGTATCGTATAAATCGAACATTCCGGAGAAATGTTAGAGCTTCTGCCCTTTCATCCCCTTTCGCTTACACCTTGGAATTTCAAGCATTATTGCACTACCCATTTTCGTAAATCCATAAACTTTTTCAAATAGATTTCAGGTTTCGCAACGCAAAATGCCTTCAAAAAAGGGAAAATAGGGTGATTTTTTCACAAAAATAATGAAAAATAGGAAAATAAATCATATTAAATACAATCTTTTCGTTAATTTGTATCTAAGGTTGATGACACAATTTCTTATCATCTAAGATTTGGAGCACCAGTACTTTTCTTTAAAATGAGCGTATAAAAAAGATAATTGATTAAAAAATGCGTTAAATAGAAGTGTTTAAATATAAAAATCTAAAGGTCCCAATTCCTGATCACTTAAATTTTTGCTTTAATTTTAACCCTTTAATTTTTGCTCTGACGCAATAAATAAGGAACTAACTACAGGGATCACAATCAGTCCCCTATTCTCCTTTTTCCTCATATTTTTTCTCAAAATCCCTTAAAATCCCTTAAATTGAGATACTTCCCTCTTTTTCTCCTTTTTTTCGAAGTTTTTTCAAGTTTTTTTTTTCAAGAATTATCATAAATTTTGGTACTGTTCAGAAAATTCATTCTTCGATTACGAATGGTTCTTAGTCGTCCAAACATAAATAGAAATTTATTACATTAAAAAATGGCGATGGCTGTCAACTATCATTAATTTATTTGTTTAACATTTAAATATAAATTCTATTCATGTTGAATTTTTTCACATTGACCCTCTGATATAAAATACTGGGATGTTGACTTGGGAACTATGACTCCCAAATGAGTCGAAACGTCTGATTAAAACTCAGCTTTTAATTATTGGACCCTAAAGCCAAAACAAAATCCCAGTATTTTAAATATAAAGTTTTGAATATGGTTTAAAAATTTTTTATCGTTATTTGAAAAACTTTTAATTTACTTTATTTCTTCAAAACTCAGACTTAAAATACGTTTTAACTACTTTTTAATGTTAAACAATAAACTCGTTTTTGTGCTGTAACCCCGAAATCTTCAAATCTATTATTAAAAAATTTTACTTGATTCTTTTTCCAGATAGGAAAAAAATATCTCATAGTTAGTTGGATGCTCGACCCCTTGACATAAATCTAAAGTACAGTTCAGAGAAGTAGGGAAAAAGAAACAAAATTAATTTCAAAGCATTTTGAAAGAGGCGATAGGCAATTCCTAAGACATTACACATGTCCTAGGAAAAATTAGTTTGGGTCAAAATTATTTGTTTAATAATCGTTATATGACATTTTATGTTTTTCCTTTAATCTTCCTAAACATTTTTAATTTTTACCCAATTTGAATGAAGAATAGCTCATTTTGTTCATTGGAATAATCTCTACAATTCTGTTCGTTGAATTTTATTAAAAATAATTTGTTTAGAAATTATAGACTGTACCAAATTTTTTTATTTAACAAATCATAAAAAAATTATTTTTAATAAAATTCAACGCACTAAATTGTAGAGAATGTTCCAATGAACAAAATGAGCTATTGTTCATTAAGTTTGGATAAAAATTACGAATATTTAGTAAGATTTAAAAAAAAACACAAAATGCCAAATAATTATTATTTGACAAATAATTTTGACCCAAACTAATTTTTTCTAAGAAATTTATTGCTGCTTTTTCCAAAATGCATTGAAAATAATTTTTGTTCTTTTTTCCCTGCTTCTATAAACATTCCATTTATTATTACTTATTTACTCCCTTGGTATTTTTAATTAAAAAAATTTCCCCCTTTTAAAAAAAGTCATTTTTTTCGAAAATATATCCCCCTATTTCTCTTAAAATTAAACTACTCAACAGTATACATTAAATTTAAAAATTTTCAATTTAGAATGCATGGTAATAAAATTTTTTATGTTTAACCATCTAAAAATAAAAACTCTTTTGTAAAAAGATGAGAAATCACACTTTTTACAACCAATTGGTGTAATAACCATATTTACATATTTATTTACACAAAAAGATCAGTACCAATGCAGAATTTCTTAAAATCCATTTTTCGACTAATTAGGGACAGAATTATGACTATGCCAAAAGAGGGAGGGAGAAAAAAACTCTTTATTTTTTTGGTCTTCGATCTTAAATGTTTATCGCTTTTAAATTTAGAAATCATCGTCGTTTTGCATTGAAATTATAAAATTTTAACACTTCCTGTTTAAAATTGCCTATATTGTTTTTCTTAATTATTGCATGTTGAAGGCAACTTAAAATATTTAGGTCTTAAGATATTCTTAAAAGCATTTAAAAATATTGAATCTTATTGGGTTTTATTCATTCAATCCGAATTTAAGGGGGAAAACGAGGAAAAAGTGTCAAAAGGGGAAGATTCTTGAAAAGAGGGTAAAAAAGGGGAATCATTAAAAAAGTGTAGAAGAGGGAAACAGGGGAAAGTCTGTGAAAATTTTCCCCTGAAGATTTTCCCCTGAAGATTCTCAGGCATCGCAAGAATTCCGTAAAGGTAATATTACTCAATACACCTTCCAAGTTTCAAACTGAATTTTCTATTTGCTTCATATTTTTTAATATTATAACTATTTCCCATACTCTTCTGAAATTAAAATTTCCAATTTTAAAATGAAAACAATTGACTCCTGTTAATTTTAAAAACGAAGAACCAAAATTGCATTGAAAAGTTCTATTTTTGAAATGTAAGATAATTTTTCAATTAAAGTTAAGTAATGACTAACAACTATTTAAGCACGAAATGGAGCAGTTGATTTAAATGGTGTCTTGATAAGAGTTATGCCTAAGGTCGCAAGACGAGGAAATTCCAAGAGTACGGTGAATATTAATGAAAAGAAGGAATTGCAATTGGACAAATTCCCCGGTATCCTGATTAGTCGAATAAACCCCTTTCCAGGTCGCCTCGGTACCTGGTTTCGTTACAACTCTCTTCCCGCTGGGACAGGCAGACTTTGTTTAATTTACTTGAAAATTGCTGTCATTTCCAACGGAAAATTAGAAGAGATGTCCGCTTGGGTGCAAAAGTTACGTTATTCAGGGACTTTCATATGACTCGAAAGTTCCATTTCAAATCATAGTTATTGCATTCAGTAAATTTCATTCTGAAGCTCCTGACCTCATTTTATCATAATGTATTTTTGATAAACCAACTTTCGGTTTACCTGAAACTTTCCGAAATTAAAATTTAGTAGTTTCTTCCCTGATTTATATTTCAGTTAAAAATCCTTTATCATTTATAGAGAAAAAACCTTGAAAATGATCCTGCAAACTGCAAATATTTGAAACTGGATTCTTCAGAATGAATACTTTGGGCAATCAACATTATTTGAGGAAGGGGGACAACTTGGACTTTGAACTTCTGCATACCCATCCATAGGCTTGAGCAGTATCGCGAAATGCTATTTACAGAGTGAATCCACTTGTGCAAGTTCGAATTTGTTTGGATGAGAGAAAACGGTGTGCCCAGAGTAAATTGCAAATTCAAAGTTGGAAGAGAGTTTTGCTCTCGTATGATGAAACCTTGTATTGTTTATCATAACAGAAATCAGCCAGATTGGGTGTAATATAAAGTAGTAAAATTTTCTTTTGGAATTCTCTTTAAAAAGCGACTTTACAAAATTTTCATTGCTCTTTACAAACTTTCACGTGTAGTCATCAAATATCTGAGAAGATAGAAAAGTGTCTTTATAGAAGTTAATATTATAAATATTTTTTTAAAAAGTTATAGAAAGATGTTTTCAAAATGAGAAAAAAATTCTGTTTCAAAGTGAAAAAGTTAATGAGTGATATTTTCTATTGAAATGGAAGCCTTTATACAGAAATTGAACCTCGAAACCAGAATCCAAGCTTTTAACCCAATTTGAATGAAAAGCTCTTCAGCTGAAGAATCCCTGCTACTCGACTCATACTCACTATACAGCATTTACTTGGAAATTGGTATCAGTGACCTAATGCACTATTTACTGTGCTAATACTGATTTAAAATTAAAATCTTTTCTGAAGATTTTGACAACTTCCACTAGAATTGCAAACACTTCAGAAATATAACTAAAATTATGAAAAGTTATTTAAAATTATTAAAGGAAACTGTTCTTTTAATACAGAAGTTTCATCGGAAAAAATACATGAAAAATACGAGATTGTTTTTTTAAAACTAAAAGCCGGTATCGACTATTGCTCATGTTCTGGATTTGATTACTAAAGTTTGCATAAAGTGAAATGATGAGTAACTTCAAAGTAACTTTACAGTCATATTTCAAAATGAGTTTATGCTGTAAATATTTATATTCTAAGTTGCACCTTCAAATGTAATTTTTTTCAACGCTTTTGAAATGTTGGAATTTGATATTTTTCTCTGTAATTTTTTCTTCCTACCAATATGAAGTTATTTCAATAAATAAATAAGTTGCTGTTTTCTGTATTTAAAAGATGTTTTTTTCTATTTTTGAACTTTGAATATTTGATTGGATGAAAATATAATAGACTCCTTTTAAGACGCAGACTTTATGTCAATTTTTAGATAACGTATTTTATGCGTTTCATGTTGAATCTTGTAATAACGTATTCACAAAGGGAAAATAA
>JBAGKK010502638.1:0-14659 GCA_037177015.1 Euceroptres primus | reverse complement strand
CGAAACTGTAAGAGAAAGAATTTTACGTTTAGGTAACTGAAGCTTTATGCAGTTACATGAAACTGAAAGTTTAGTTGTAGTTTGGTCAATTTCAGTTACAATTTGGTAAATTTAAAAAATTTAGGAAAATTCAGTTATAAGTTATTGAAAATTCAGTTATATTTTGGTAATTTTACTATACTTTTAACTGAAAATTCTGAAACTTGTAACTTATAATTTCGAAACTGTAAGAGAAAGAATTTTACGTTTAGGTAACTGAAGCTTTATGCAGTTACATGAAACTGAAAGTTTAGTTGTAGTTTGGTCAATTTCAGTTACAATTTGGTAAATTTAAAAAATTTAGGAAAATTCAGTTATAAGTTATTGAAAATTCAGTTATATTTTGGTAATTTTACTATACTTGTAACTGAAAATTCTGAAACTTGTAACTTAAATTGTAACTTAAAATTCCGAAACTGTAACAAAAAAAATTTTACGTTTAGGTAACTGAAGCTTTATGCAGTTACATAGAACTGAAAATTTAGTTACAGTTTGGTGAATTGCAGTTACAATTTGGTAAATTTAAGAAAAATTTAGGAAAGTTCAGTTACAAGTTATTGAAAATTCAGTTATATTTTGGTAATTTTACTATACTTGTAACTGAAAATTCTGAAACTTGTGACTTAAATTGTAACTTAAAATTCCGAAACTGTAACAAAAAAAATTTTACGTTTAGGTAACTGAAGCTTTATGCAGTTACATGGAACTGAAAATTTAGTTATAGTTTGGTAAATTTCAGTTAAAATTTGGTAAATTTAAGAAAAATTTAGGAAAGTTCAGTTACAAGTTATTGAAAATTTAGTTATATTTTGGTAATTTTACTATACTTGTAACTGAAAATTTTGAAACTTGTAACTTATAATTTCGAAACTGTAAGAGAAAGAATTTTATGTTTAGGTAACTGAAGCTTTATGCAGTTACATAGAACTGAAAATTTAGTTACAGTTTGGTGAATTGCAGTTACAATTTGGTAAATTCAAGATAAATTTAGGAAAATTCAGACATCGTAACTGAAATTTAAGACAAATTCATGAAAATTCAGTTACAGTTTGGTAAATTTCAGTTACAATTTGATACTTTTCAGAAACGGTTTCTGAAAAGTGTCTTAAATCTCATAAAAATTCCTGTTACTTTCGTAACCTAAAAGTTCTGGTTTACGAACATTTCTGACAGTGCACTTAAAAGTATTCTTATTAAATTCCGCGTCGATTGAGCCTTATATCTATATGAAATGTTTTTGATAAATGTGGACCGAGAAAGCATGTTTGGGGTCATTGAATCCAAATCTGATAATGGAATTTTGAAATTCAAAATAGCGGATCCAATATGCCGGATTTGGAAATGGACAAAAATTTGCAAATGTTTGTATTTTTATAAAAATTGGTGTCTTACGATTATTGGCGTCGCTGCAACCAAATCTGATAACAGAATTTCAAAATTTAAAATGGCGGATCCAATATGGCGGACCAAAATGCAAAATTCCAAAAAATGTGTAGATTTGTAGGAAATTTAGTATCTTGAAGTTTTTGAGATCACTGATTCCTAATCTGAACTCAGAATTTCAAAATTCAAAATGGCGGATCAAAAATTTTTAAATGGTTGGACTTTTATAAAAATTGGTATCTTGCGGTTTTTGGGGTCGCTGAATCCCAATCTGATAACAGACTTTCAGAATTTAAAATGGCGGATCCAATGTGGCATACCAAAAATTTTTAAATGTTTCGATTTTTATAAAAATAGGCGTTTTAAAGTCTTTGTGAGAACTAAATTCAAATTGTTGATCCGTCATGTTCAATCCGCATTATTTTTAACTTTGAAATTCTGTTCCCAAATCTGAATGCAACGCCTACAAAAATTTTAAGATATAATTTTTAAGTTTTTGATCTGTCATATTGGATTCAACATTTTTAATTTTGCAATTCTGAGGTCAGATTCGGATTTAGCGATCTCAGAAATTTTAATATAAGAAATTAGGTTGCATACAAATCCAAGAATTTTTTGACAATTTTGAATTTTGGTACGCCATATTAAATTTTGAAATTCTGTTATCAGATTTGGAATCAGCGGCCTCAAAAACGTAAATAATAAAATCATTAACTGAATTTGAAGAATTTTTTTTCCACACGTTAATTGCTTTAACTTATCCTAAGTTAAAGCAAAAAGTTTAAGCATCATTTTAAGCGCTTATCGAAATCTTCAGCACATCAGGTTCATTTCTTATAAGCTTTTGAAAATGGTCAAAATAGAATTTTTTAGGGGTTTCAACCCCAAATTATTGAAATACTTACGTGGTAGACAATTTCTGATGCCAGGTTCGTTTTCAGCGCACCAAAATTCTCTGAAAACATCTATTAATGTTTAATAGGGTGTCGCAAGAAATCCCAATTTTTCAATTTTCCAAAATCTTGAAGCGGAAATTTCTTTCTCATAGAGGAAAAGCTATTCTGTATGTTTTTCGGATTTTTCAAAAATTGTTTAGAGGTCGCTAAAGTTGTTTTTTGGACGGAGAAATAATAACGTAATTACGTTATAAATATTCCCTGTGAGTATCATATTTTTAAAAAAAATTAGTGTCGATTTTGAGCCCCAAAACTTAAATTTATCTCAAAATCGATACTTTAAGGCTGTTAAACCCTCATTTAGAAATTTTTGTTTATTATGAAAAAATTTGAGAGTATTTGCACACCCCTTTTGATGAAAAATTTAAAACTGTAGAAAATAAAAATTATTACACCCTTGAGGTCGCGTTTCTGACAAAAAACAACTCTAGCGATCTCTAAACAATTTTTTGTAAGTCTTTAAAAAAATACAGAATAACTTTCCACAAGAAAGAAATTTCCGCTTTAAGGTTTTGGAAAATCGAAAAATCGGGATTTCGTGCGACACCCTAATTTTCAATCATCTAAAAAATAGTCGGATTTGTTAGAATACTGATAATCGATCTAACAACCTTTTTTTCCATCTTTGATATTGAAGAGGACGTGATTTATAGAAAGACTATAAATTGTCTTAATCTTTTGTTCTCAATCGGATGGTTCTTGTCTTGAAAAGATGTTCGCGAAGAAAGATAAAAAACCTTTTAAGAGATTTCAACAGAAATTTAAAGATACAAATGATCTGATGCTGTGTTAAAGAATACAAATTTATATTAAGTTACATTTGTTCTTGCATTTGTTCCGGTAGATGATGGAAAAGACTTGTACAATTTTGTTGTATTATCTTCAAGGATCCGAACGAAATTAAGGGTCATTTTTCGATATTTCTATTATTTCAGTATTTTTTAATTATTTCTATAAATTAAAAATAATATGACGAAATATTCAACTGAATACGAGAAAGTACTGATTATCTTATTATTCTTAAGCAAGGTTTTGCGTAATGCGTAATTATTCAGCCTACGCCAAGTGATTTAGTTTCAAGATCATGTTCGTAAATCGTCTTCCCAAATTTGCATAGCCTCAAAATCAAGCAGTATTCCGTGAGAAATTTTGTGTTCTCACCCTAAATTTCATAGTGAGAAAGCAGTTTTTGCTCGTCAAGGTAAAACTGCTTTCTTAGATACGCGACTGATCCGGAATAAAAACTGCAATCGAGGGCCTAGAACGGTGAATGACTCGCGACACTCATATTACATGCTGAAGTTGAGCCAAAGAATGTGCTTCGGTACTAGAACTATAATTATTTAACATGTGGCGTGTATGCATCAACCGGTGTTAATGTTAAACGCGAATCCTTTTTCTCACTTTACGTTTATGACCAGCCTGACATGGAGGCCATAACGGAATTTTGGTTCTGCGAATATTGGTTCCGCCCGGAATGGCATTCAGAGGCTCTCAAGAAGGTATAAACGTCGTGTTTTCTTGGAATGATCGACTCGTATTTCAATATAGTGCACGTGGCAGCTGTCATTTACGATGACAGCAAACTGCTCTCGAAGAGAGCGCTGACCGTGAAGAAAACGTTAGATGTTAGACTGCGGATATCCGAAATCAGTATGACTGGTCAGGTTAAGTGTTTAACTGTGAGTCAATGGTCGGCCATCCATGAATCCTAAGTTTGAATTATTTCTATACTCGGAGAAATATTTGGAGTCTACTAATTTTTTTTTTTGAATTCACGAAATAATTTGATCTTTTTTTTACTTGGGTGTTTATAGTCGCATTGACATCTAGATCATTAGCGACTTTATCATTTCAATCTAAGTAAAGAAATAAGAATTGTACACCAGAAAAAAACTAATAATAAAATATGTTGCAGGTAATTTTTTAGAGGGATACATTTTTAATCAGACAACTTCACGTCTTTCAAACTACATGTGTTGCAGTTGGGCATTATTTGATTGAGAAATTATTTGAATGACCTACGAATAAAAATTTTATCCGTAATCGTTTAATCGTTATTTGCTTCATTCGTTATTAAATTATTTATCCTTCGTGTGCATCTTCATTCGCTTGATTCGTTGATAAATTCATTCATCATTCGTGAAAATTAATTCTGAATTCGATTTTAATTAATTTGAAGTCTTCATTAATTTCAAGTTAACTTAAAATTTTTAACATCTGATAGCCAATTTATTGAGGAGTTTATTTGACAGCAGTTTTCTGTCAAAAAAGGGGAGTTATAATCGAATCGTTTCTTTATACATTTTTCAGTAAGTAATTATTTAATTTATTAAATTAAATACATTAAATACTTGAAAATCCATATAAAGAAGTCTCCGTCTTTTTCAAAATATAAAATTAGAAATTTTTTAAAATATGTGAGCTATGTGAGAAGTTAAATTATTTTTTATATTTTTTTATTTATCAAATGTAGAAATCATATGTCAATATGGAATTTATTACAACACTATCAGTCAAAAATGGATGACAATTAATCTGTAAAGTGAAAACTATTCGTTATTACAAATAGTATTAATTATTATAAAAACAATATTTAAAAAAATTAGAAGCATTGTAATAAATGAAAGCATTATACTAATTAATCTAGAGAGCATTATACTAAATGAAAGCATTATACTAAATGAAAGCATTATACTAAATGAAAGCATTATACTAAATGAAAGCATTATACTAAATGAAAGAATTATACTAATTAATCTAGAACAGATATTCGGAAATATCCAGAGATATCTGCTACGAATATTAAGGGTATGTCGTACCAAGGTGATCACGTGACCAATAGTATTCTCCATTATTTTTTATAAATTAAAAAATCAAATGAATTTTCAAGAGAAAACAAAACAGCAAACTTGATGGAAAAATATGTCTTTTGAAAATTCATTTAATTTCTTAATTTACGAAAAAAAGGGAGAAATATAATTAGGTCACCTTGATAAATGCTCTTAATACCTAGTATCGCAATGTATTTTATTGTACTTTATTTTATTGTACTACCCATGTATTTTATTAAATATGATATATTTCATAATGCCAAAACCACATGAAAAATATTTTTAACTAAATGAAAGCACGTACAGTCCTTTATTTATTCATTATTCGTTAATCTTTAATCGCACAAAATAGATGTGAATAAAGAATAAGAGAATAACGAATACAGGAATAAAAAATCAATAAAAAATCGAATATACTGGACATTTGAATATAATTTATTCCTTATTCGCGATAAAACGCCTTTCTTTTGCTTTTACTCTTTGATCGCTAATGGAATTTGATTTTGCTCAATTATAGCGTTGGTGTGGAAAAACAAAAGAAAATTTAACCGATATTTGGATAAAATTTATCATATGAAGTTAATTTTTACTGCAGGTAAATATTATACCGAAAGCAGTTTCAAATGTTTGATGAATTGTATGAATGTTTCATGCTTCAACATCATTTTGTGGCGAATGAAATTGACTGTATACAACCAATTTTTTGTTTGATTTAACGAGAAATAACACTTGGTTTAATTATAAAAATATCTTTTAAATTAATAAAATATTTTAAACAATAATTGTTTAAATGAAATAAACGATTCTGGTTTAACTAAAGTTTGGTTCAATTAATTAAAAGTGTCCAAATAAATGACTTTACACAATTTGGAATTTCAAAATAATAAAAACCGTTTGATTTGATAGGTAACCTTTGGATTCTTTATTTTTATTTAAAACTTTTATTCCTAGGTTAAAATCGCTTTGAGTTTTTTTTCTGGATGCTTGGAAAAAACCTTTCTCGGTGTAGATGTTAGATAAAGGTAGTAAAAGCTGGACTTGAGTTTTCAGTCTTATAATTCTGATGCTTCGATGTGATATCTTCTAACAATCTTACTATAATTTCCGTAAAGTGTCGTAAAAACTTTAATTTATTTTAATCATTCGACCACTGATAATTTGTTAAAAATAGTTATATTCCAATCCGAAAAAGAGATAAAAACCTTCTGAGCACACTGGGAAAGTGTTATCAAATTCAACATCAAATGAGAAAGGATGTTATCAATTGGGTAACAGAATATTCTGTAAATAGGAAATATATTAAAATACAAGTTTTATTGTACATGTATTTCAAATCTATGTATTTAAGAAACATGTTTGACAATTTTCGAAATTTTTAAAATTTTATGATCTTTTTAATCTGCCTTGTGTAAAGCTTCTGAAAGTATTTTTAAGGAAAACTACATCATTATTTTTGAAATGAGGCTAAGAAAATTACAAATTATTCATTATTTCCCGAATTGTTCATATCCGAAAAATATATTGTACACAAAAAAACAGTGTTATTTTAACACAGATTCTGGTGCTAATTGTGACAAAAAGTATACATAGAAATTTGTATGACCTGAAGTAGACTCTACCCTAAAATGAAGATAATTTTTAAAAATCACACCTCCAGAAATAAACTGCAAACAGCATGGTTTTGTTTTTTGTATGAAATTTGCATCTCTTATTTTATTCACATTTGAAAATTCCATAACGTTTTTAAAATATAACTAGATCATTTCGCGCGCTAATTATATCCTCTCTGCATGGTCTTTTAATGTTGACATTTAATGATCACAAATCTTTAAAACTAAAAAAATAAAATTCAAATTCAAATCTTTAAAATTTGGATATGAGTGAAGTATGAAGAAATGACATTACTAAAACGCGATATTTAACAATTTCGAAATAATTAAAAATTTTTAATCTGAAAAACTTTTAAAATTTGAGACTCAATTATGTTCCATAATTCATAATCCCAAGTTTTTAGAATTGAAGCTATTCAAATTTTAGAACTTAAATTTGAACATGGCTTTTAAGGATGTTTTCTCCGCACAGTCAAACTCAAAATTAATGAATCTTTATCTTGAATTATAAAATCAACAAAAAAGAGCTTTTTGTTAATTCCAACGAATTTTAAAAGAACAACTGAAGTGTTTTACATTTGAAAAATAGTTCGAGTCATAATTGCTTATTTAAAAGTAGTTATTTAAATATTTGTGTTTTTTCCTTTTTACTAGACAAAAACCGTAACTTTTATTCAATTTCAATTCTCAACGGCTCATTTTGTTCCTTAAAAGATTCTTTACAGTTCTATTTGGTAGGTTCTTATCAAAACTTGTAATTTGACCTATTGTATAATTTCCAAGATTGTTTTATTTTATCTATCTAAGAACTTTATAATTTTTTAATAAAATAAATTTAATAGAACCGTATCAAATTTTCAATTTCGTTAAAATTTCGTTAAAAAAAACAAAAACGTATCAAATAACAGTAAAGGATCTTTTAAGAACAAAATGCACTGTTGAAAATTACAATTGAATGAAAATTACGACTTTTCTCTGAGACGAAGGCAAAAAACACAAATACCCAAATAAATATTTTTAAGTAAACAATTATGACCCGAACTATTTTTTTTTAAATTACCCTTAGGTTTCATGGTCAAAATACGTTAAAAATAATTTTTTGTTCATTCTCCTTGATATTATAAATCAACATAAAGATTTGGTTAATTTTCAAGTTGACTGTACGAGGAGTGCACATCCTTAAAAATACATTAGTTGGACTTTAAAAGCTTCCATTTTCAGAAAACAGTATTTAGGTCAGGAAGATCTCTAATTTCGTTTTTTTTCAAATTCGACATCTCTTAATTTTTCTCTCTTCTGAATTATTTGCGAAACAAAAATTTTCTTAAGTTATATTATTTATTATATTGATTTTTAAATTAAAAATTTCAATTAATTTTATATTAAAATTACGAAAAATAATCACGCGCTTTTTATTTTGAATCATTTAATTTCCCAATTAATCTTGTATTTAATGACAATTTTAAAAAAATACATTTATGACCTGAATTTGGTCTACGTTTCAAATTTAAAAAATCCAATCAGCATTGTGGAAAAGCGACAACAACGAAATATCGAAATTATGAGTTTCTTGGGCCATCAGTTTTTTAGGAAAGGATATTTCTGCACGTTATTTTTTTGTCTAAATTACTGGAAAAAATTAAAATTGATATATTCATTTACAGTTGATCACCTGCAATAAAATTGCTCCTATGTTTCCGTGTACATGTCAAAGTAATTTATTGGCATTCCTTGTCTTATTGATTTTCAGAAAGAGGAGTTAACTTTCATAAGCTTCTGACCCTCTGATGGTCAATTGTTTACGAGCTCGTCTTTAAATGCGCGTAGGCGTGTAAACGTTATTGTGCGTATACAGTTTAAAGACTCTACGCCAGCGTAATTGCAAAACTGGCTTGAGTATATTTCTGTGTATAATTCAATGCGTATTTGTATGCGTATAACTCTGTATTATTGTTTGAATGTGAATGTAGCCTGTAATACGTGTACAAGTGAGCCCGGTGCATTTGTAGTGTATAAGTGCGTGGTTACGTAAAACGGATAAGGTTAAGTGTCTTATTGTAGACGCTTGCGGTTTGTGATCACGAGCCGAGATGTCTACCTGTGTTTATGTGAGTGCATCGCGCTGTGCAGTATGAACTTTCTTTAATTTGTATTCTAGAAAATATGTATTTAATCCGATTAAAATCGGTTTGCAAAAATTTCCGATTTGGATAGATAATTAAAAACGATACGATTTTTATTATAGATTGATTTCAATTCATTGAATCGGAGTTCATTGTTTTTGAATTGAATCCTCACTTTAACATTTTCATCAATCGGTTTTTGTCCGGTTTTATTCAAAAAGAACGAAAAATATTTCTGTCCTGGGAAGTAAAAGAATAAAACTTCTGTCCCACTGAATCTTTTCTTCAAATTAAAACAATCCTATCTTTCTTAATACGGGAATATATTATCTCAAATTAGAAAAGAAACGTAGAATAAAGTTTACCTCTATTCTCGAATAAAAAGTATATAAAAATTAACTTCACAGGATAAATTTTACCCAAATAGGGTAAGTGCATCAGTGGTTGAACACGCTGGAGTGAATGGGCACCATTTTTCAAGGAATAAATAGAAATTATTAACAACATTATTTTAAACCTTAAATTTACAAAAAAGTATATATTCTGAAAATTAGAACAATATTATCAAGTATGATTTAAATTGATCTTACAATTAATGAAAAATATTTTTTTGATGAGTGTTACGATTTTAGAAAGGCAACAGTAAGGGTTTTGAATGAACACGTTCGCCAATATGGAAAATTCTATTATATATATATATATATATATATATATAAATAAACATTAATAGTATACTAAACAGTAAATAAAAAATAGGATGCTTAATTACCGATAATTTTTAGACTACTTTTAGTGAATGAACATAACCTCTACCAGACTTCTTCTGTCAGATGTGTGTTATGTATTTCCACTTAAAAAATGTATGAAAATTATAATAAATATTGTGAGACTGTAAAAAAATAGCTTAGAAATATAATTGCATAAAAAAGAGATGAAAACCTTATCGGACCATAAATGTAGTGGGTAAACGCATCTGCATGTTCAAAATTGATAATTTTTCGATAAAAATCGACTTAACTTTCTTGAACATTTTAATATCAATTTGTACTTGAAAAAAGATTTATGTATCACTAATTTTTTGAAAAGTTTGAACAAAATCGAGCGATTGGTTTTGGCTGTAGGTTGTTCTGTATGTTAAAAAGTACTTAAAAACGTATAAAAATAAAATAACTCGAGTTATTGTATTAAATGTATTAAAAATTACTTCAAAATTTTTCTGGAATTTAGTGCCGTCTCATTATAAAAAAAAGATCCAGACTATTTGGCACAAGTGTGCAAGTTGGACCTTAATCTGCACTGGGAAAATCAAGTTTCATCAAATCGGACCATAATTATAGCTAAAAAACCATTTTTTGTTATGCTTTTTTGGTTTGAAGCTTTGAATTTTAATCATTTTTTTAGTTTTAAATATTTGGCCCCAAAACTTTTAGAAACTATGTGCTTTGGTATAAATTACATGCGCGTCAATTTTGGTTGGGTTATCTCATAAACTGATGGAGATATCCCATATTTAATGTTTGAAATCATTTTTGTCGGGTCTAATGATTAGTGGTAGCGCCATTTTTTTCATGACCGATTCGGTAGACCCTTAGATGATTTTTTCTGAACTATCTGGTTCGCTGACATTTCTTAAAAAAAATTTTCAGTACCTGACAGCGATTTGAAATCATTTTGATCGGAATTAATGATTAGCGGTAGCGCCGTTTTTTTCACAGTAATACAAGAATCTGAATTTTTATCTCAACTTACTTTTATTTTTGCATTCAATTCAATTTGTTTATTTGCATGCATTTTTTTATTTTAATCTAAAAAAGCTGCAAATTGTTATAAACAAATTAGTGGACAAAAGTGATTTCCTGAGTATAAGCGATGTTTGAAAAATATTCTCAGTTCGATCACATGTTTTAGCAGATAAATGGTGGTTTCTTAACAGAATCAATTACCCATAATTTCTTTAAACAAATTAAGGGTTTTGTTAATTTCCGAAACACAGAATCAATTAAATGACCTTCAAATAATAATAATAATTTCTTAACAATTTCTAATTATGGGTAATTGATTCTGTTAAGAAAGCACCATTTATCTGCTGAATCGTGTGATCAAACTAAGAAAATTTTCATAACATATTGTTCGTAAGAGTTGAAAAAGGTCAGAATTGAGCAATTTGTTTAATAAATTGTTTAATTAATTAAAAATTCTTGTTCGACAATAAGAGAACATAGCAGAGGCTTATTGGCAATACATTTTTAGTTGATTATGCTGAAAGAACTAAACATATCTATTAAAAAATGGTTGAATTATGAATTTGTTGTTTAAATTCTCTAACTACAAATATCAATTGTTACCTAAGAGAAATATATCACAATAGAGGACTACTGCCAAGATATCTGTAATAGATTCTCTTAAAGAAAAGGAAATCAATCTGTTGAAAAATGTCGGAACTATAAATTTGTTTATAATTTTTGTTAAACAATTAACAATTATTCTTAATAGCCTATTACCGCAGTAAGAGTCAATGGAAACATAATTGTTTAATAGATAAATAGAGACTTCGACAAGAGCTCATTTTAAAACTTATAAACGTTAATTTTTCTTAATATTTAAAACAGAATTAATTATTCTTATATAAATATAAAAATTTGAAATTTAGTTCTTATTTTTGAATTTTGGAACCGTTGCACACCTGATCCAAGAATTTAGAAAATGGCAAGAGATACCTATTTTAAAGCCCTACGAAACTAGTGTTTTCAAATTTTGGGAGGGGCCTTTATTCTCCTTCAAAAAATTAAGCTATATACAAGTGATAAATTTTAATTCATATTAACGTTCTTAAAACTGAAATAATATTTTAAATCAGTGTTTTTTGCATAATCTTCTTTCCGAGAAAAAGAAATGTCAAGTTTTCATATTTTAGCAGATCACTTTTATGTACCGTCAACTAATTAGGTAATCTTAGCACAAAATGAGCGTTTTTTTTCTATCGCGCAATGCCAAATGTCAGATATAGCGCCAGAATTTTTTTGAACCGTTTATATATTTTTTAGACTCTCTTTTAAGAACGTACGGAAATTTTCATTGGAAAAGGAAAATTTTCTTGCAAGTTATAAATGCTTAGAGTTGTCCAAAAATGATTTCAAAATCAGGGATAACTCTAGGTTACTCATTGCTTGTTACTAATTATTTTTGTTAGGCAGTTTTTTCTCGAGCTTCAACTCCTTGGCAATATTTCTCTACATATTCTATAGTAATCTCAGAAATTTTTTAACAAATTATTTATTATTTATTATTCTAAAAAAGGGCATCAGTAAAAGATTGCAGAATTGGCTGATTTTGACTGAAATTGTAAATTTTTATTGAATTCCTAATTTAGAAAGTAATATACCTTACACGTTGTAATAAATAAACAATAATAATTAGCAACAAACAATAAGTGCCCTAGAGGTAACCCGGATTTCGAAATCCTTTTGGGACTCCTTTGAGCATTTATAACTTGTAGGGAAACTTTTCTTTTTCAATGGGACTTTCTATACGTTCTCAAAATATAGTCTAGAAGATATTTCAATGGTTGAAAAAAATTCTGGCGCTATATCTGACTTTTGACATTACACGAAAGAAGAGAAAACGCTCATTTTCACTTTCCATCAAAGTGAAAATTTTCACTTTTCATGAAAACTTGAACTATCTCTTTCACAGAAAGAAGATTATGCAAAGAAACACTGATTTGAACTATTATTTCAGTTTTAAGAACGTCAATATGAATTAAAATTTATTACTTTTATATAGTTTAAATTTTCGAAGGAGAATAAAGGCCCGTCCCAAAATTGGAAAACACCGGTTTTGTAGGGCTTTAAAATAGGTATCTCATAAAATTTTCTAAATGTTGGATCAGGTGCGCAACGACTCCAAAATTCAAAAATAAGAATTAAATTTCAAATTTGTATATCTATATAAGAATAATTCATTCTGTTTAAAATATTATCAAACAGTAAATTTCATAAGTTTTGAAATGAGCTCTTAGCGAAGTCTCTGTTTTAAGCCACTCAAACTATTAAATTCACGGTGCTCAAATTTCAGGAAAAGTAGTTTCCTAGTAAGGTCTATCGTACTCCAAGCAAAACGAAAAACAAATGGTAGGACATTTTTTTCTGTGCGATTTGATGTGGAATCGCCCATATCTTTTAAAAAACAGAAATTTTTTGGCAATAATTCAACAGAGGCTGACTTTCAACAAAGAAATGTGAACCATGGTAACGTATGACTTTAATCCTATAATTTAAGGCTGAAATTCGTTTTTGCTAGGCTTCTTTAGGTGACATCTGAAAGTCAGTCAACATTTGTAACTGAAAGTCAGATTTTTGTATTACTGTGTTCATAACTAATTCGGCAGGTCCTTAGATGATTTTTTTTGGACTATATTTGACATTATCTGACTATATCTGACATTTTTAATAGTACATTTCGATACGTGCGCTAAAAATCACCTTTCACACAAGTATCGAACAGTATTTTATACCACGAAAGCCGAAAAATCATGTCAAAGTTGAGATTTTGAGGTTAGAGTGGTATAAAAGTATTTTTTAGTACTTGGCGGCGATTCGCTCCCGCGAATCTTGATCCAATATTCGCGATCTATTCAAGTCACTTTTTTCAATTTTTTTTGGTCAGATTCGATACCCTTTTTCCTATTTCTGGAAATGTTGAATACACACGTAAAAAATTTGTACCAAAAAAAATAATGAAATTAGTTCAGAACTCTTGGATACCAAGGCAAGTTTTGTAAATTTTATAAACATTATTGTTAGAAATATTAGTAGATAGACCTGAAGTTCAGCAGATAAATGCTTGACGTTTTCCTGAACTGTACCGGAAAATTTAAAACAAATTCGTTGAAGAAAAAAAATTTTTTGTGGCATCCTTCAAGCCTAACAGTTACCATTCCACCTCTTCAAGCCAATTTTTAATGCATTTTGATGTTTTTTTTAAATGACCGTAAGGCTTCCAGGTATAACGAGTCGGTGCAGAAAACTCACTTTGACTAAACAAAAACTTTTTATTTACCAACAAAATAAAAAGTATTTTTGCCTAACTTTTCAGATGTACCTTTTCTTTAAGAGCTTCAAATTGTCTAAAGAAGAACTTAAATCAGTGCAATAAACATCTAGTAATAATTTCCAGTAGGTTAGAGCACAAAAAAATTGTTAATAATGTTTTAAACAAATTAATTAACAGAAGCCATTTTTTGTGATTCGCAATGATTAGTTGTTTGAAATTCATAGTTTTTATATAAAATATGAGAAAAATTAATGCTTAATTCTGATTAGTTAAGAATAGTTGCTGTTTGAAAATTATTTAAAACAATTTTTATAAACAAATGCACAGTTTTCATATGTCAAAATGAATAAGCTCAATTTTTTTGCAGAAACAACCAAAAATGTCTTTTCAAAGACTTCTTGCTGTCATTTTTTAAAAATTTACAATAACTGTTATTTATTTAAGCAATTTTGATAAAAAAATTCACATTTTCAACATTATTCCACGAAAAGCCCAATTTTTGCTGCGGAACCAACTAAACATGTGTGACGTTCCGCGAGGAAAGGGACCTTAGGGTTAAAAAATCAATTTTCATTCTTTTGATGTTATCGATAGTTTTTGAATCGCTCTTTCATATTAAAAAGGAATTAAATTTCTATCTGAAAAATTGGAATTGTTATTAA
>JBAGKK010502627.1:0-14660 GCA_037177015.1 Euceroptres primus | reverse complement strand
GTTGGAAAGATCATCTCAAAAACTATTAGAAAGTGTAAAAACCTGAAAAATGATTTTTTGGACACTAGGTCCCTTTTATCAGATCGCTTCACATATAATAGATTTATTTATTGTCTAATATTTTATAAGTACATTTTTGCACACGAGATTATCAATTATATCAGATCATTATCATATTCTGACCTGTAGCGATCAAAAGCGATAGCAGCATTGGTGATAGCCTGACCAATTCCAGAAACACTGCCAAGTGCTCCATAAATATCACATCCTAGCTGCCAACCCCACATTCGTTCTAAAAAACTGTTTACTATAAGCATAGGCATTTCCATCATCATCACTAAATCGAACAGAGCTAGGTTGACTATAAACATATTCGATGGTGATCTGAGAGCTTTCGATCTGAAAATTTATGTAATAATTGAAATAATTGTAAAAATTGAAATAATTGTAAAAATTGAAATATCTGTAATAATTGAAATAATTGAAAGAATGAATTTCTAAATGTTTATGATAATTACATTTGGTACCATTAAAATAATTTGGTATCTATTGTATTTCAATTTTGTATAAGCAAATTGGGATTCTTTTGATTTCATGAAAGGAAAGAATAAAGTAAACATAAACACGATTCTACATCTTTTCCTGAAATTTTTGGTTGTATGGGTATTGAAATTTTAGTGAATGTTATCTTACGTTGTAAATATCCAAACAACGCAACCGTTTCCTATCACGGAAAGGACCATGAGCATAAAATATATGAGTGCTAAACTGATATGCCAGTATTTGGCTGGTGCCAGAAATCCTCTCCAGTGCAGATGTACCATATCCGAATGTTCTGGTGGAACATTCCACCCCAAAAGACGTTCTTGCATGTGCTGAATATGCCTGCATTGAAAAACAAGTTATTTATGTTTTCAAGTATTATATTTTCACAAAAATTTCGATAGGGGAGAGTCGGCTATGGTGTCGGTGAGGGCGGGCACGATGGTAATTTCGAATAACGCCCGTGTTTTTTTATTTTTATATTATTTTTTTCATTAAATGGCTTTTTAATTGGAAAAATAGTGCTGCAATGCTATTTCTGCTTTAAAATAATGCCAAAATAGTAATTTAAAAAAAACATATTTGGCGTAAACAGATGAAAAAGTTTTGATCAGACATTAAGTCCTTACAGCATATTTTGAAAGACTTAAAGTATAAAAAGGTTATATTTTAATACGTGAAGTATATTTTAAACTTCTAATATCATAAATTGATTCTATAAATGTTCTAAATATACTAAAATTAATTAAATCTTGCGACATCACATGCGGGGAACGGTGGTCGAAAAATTTGGCGGCATGGTAACAGTGCTGGATAGTAGGTCAATAATTTGATCGGTAATGTAGAAAAACTCAAAGAGATAGTTATCTTTTGAATTACGTGATTTTAATGTTGTTCTGTCCGTTATATCTAATCCGCCTAATTATAATGTCTAATAAAAGTGCAGGTGTCGTTAATAATAAAAAGTTTAACATATGAGGACGAAAATCGAAACGTAATTCGAAGTTATATTTAATAATAATACACGGTAAGTACCATTTCACGTTTGATTCTTTTGAAAGGAACCATTAAGTAAAATTCGTGATTATAACCAAAATATTCTTGAAAGGATTTTCTTTACATAACTAATTTCATGGTTTATTTCTTTGAAAGAGACCATTGTATCCACTTTGAGATTACATAACTTAAAAATTGTGACAAGGTTATTTCCATTCCTTATTATCTTGAAGGATTTATCTTTATTTAAATAATTTCATGTTTTGAAAGAGAGCATCATGTAAACTTTGAGGTTATAACCTAAAAATACTGAAAATGCGAATTAAAAAAAAATCTACGTATTTCTATACTTTTTTATTCTTTATTTAATTCTTAAATTACTTTTAAACATTTATATAACTTTTATTACTCTTTCCCATAATAGAACCTGATTAGGTTAAATATATAATTTAATATAATAGTTATTCAAATATATTATTTAATTTCAATATTAACTTAACAATCATTTGTAAATTAAGAATAAAAAAGAAAATATTAATTAAACGCAATACAATAGGATTTCAAAAATGATTGATCAATGCCTGTTTTGAATTTTCGCGCCTTTGGTATCTGTCAGTAAACAAGATATCGACCAAAGGCAATTGCAGATTTCTAAGCGCTGAACAGAACTTTTAGGAAGCAAGAGGTTATAACTAGGTTTCCACGGTTTTCCAAGGCTTGGGTTAATTAATTAAGATCTTATAAAAAGAATTGATTTTGCCTGTTTTTCTGATTATTTATGTAATTTTGCTAAGATCCTGAGACTTCGAGGGACTTCATGAAGCATTTGGGACGCCTTTTGTTATTTAAAGGAACTTAGAGGTACATTTAAATTTTCCCGCCTAACCTATACTGCAGTGTGTCCAATCCCATCTTTCTGGTCGTACCTCAGAGCTATTTGTACATCTTGGAATGCTACCAAGATTCTTGCTGCGTTTTTCTTGCCTTGATATACCCAACTTATTCTCCTTGGTGAGAAATTCAAGGCTCAATATCGGAGAAGGTTTATCGTCGATCCCCGACATGTCGAGTGGGATCTCTATAACTACGGCCCTGGTATCACCGTCAACGTTTCTGTGGGTCCGAACAATTAATTCTGCCAGATTCCCTCTTGTGAATTGTCAGAAGTTTGGATAGCCAGCTTGTGGTTTGGCAGGTACTACGGAGAGGAAGGACGATACCTACTATCTTTTGGATCGAATTAGTTGAACCATTGAAATTACTATATTCAGAAGTTGATTATTATTGAGCAATTGCACCCTTTCTTATTACTTCACTGATTCTTTCTTCTAGTCTGCGAATTGCCCCTAGCAACGCCAATAAAGATGCTTTGTTTCCACCAATCAAGATCTAGCCCGTTGTCAAATAAGCAAACAACGAAAAGAAACTCACAATCTTTTCGTCAGCAGCTTCCGGAGCAGCATCATACTTCGAAAGTTTTTATTTAATATTTTGATAATTTAAAGTTATTTTTAATTATTGTGTCTTCCTGAATTTTATCAGTCTAAAGGATTTAACTCTCTGCCGGTCAGAATGACCTTTATCGTCAAATATCGTCAAATGGGCTATACGGAGAGGGAATAAATAATCACACTGCTCACTTACACGAATTATTCTGTGTTAGTGCGATTCAAATGCGTTCGAGACTGCCAGTGCTGTACCGTATTCCCATTTGAAATTTTACAAGTCCCCCCTCGACCAAAAATTTTATAATATTAATTAAACTATATGTTTTAACTATTCAAAATAATTTATCAGTAATAAAATGTAATAATATGCGGAAGAAAAATGAAATTCTGACAAACAGTGGGAGTTTTCTACAATGAAATTCAGCATGTGCAACTTAACCTAAAAAGTAAAGTCTAAAGGATCGACATTGTAGTAAAATATTTTTCAGAAGAAAAATTACCAAAAATTTATCAATTGCGTACTTAAAAGAAGATATATTACATAACTGAACCCATTTTTTTTTAAATAGAAAATTATTCTCATAAATTCTGTAGTTTTTTGGAGGTTATGTTAACCTATAATTAACCGATTAAATGAACTTACCTGCAAGTGAAGTTCAATCGTAATTATACGAACGCCTCGTTCTCGGGATTACATGTGTAGTATCGTCTCATGCTACTCGCGCCGCCACAAATCAGAGCTAAAATAAAATATATCGGGGTCCTTTGTTTCCTTCTGTGACTTACTTCACTATCTCATTAAGTTTAGAGATGTGTAGGAAAATTGTCCACGGAATTTCGTTTCCGTGATTGGGAGGGCCAACGAAAAAATTAAAGTATGGGAGGGGTGTAATCCCTTCGAACGAGGCGGTCGTATAATTATGATTGAACTTCACTTACATGTAAGCTCATTTAATCGGTTTATTATACTTTCCGCCTTGTTCTCGGGATTACATTTGTAGACTTTCAGAGCTGACAATTTTCCAATGTTTATTTTATTTTATTTTAGCAGCAACAAGTAAAACGTACAAAAAAATCTAGGAACTCATAACTGAATTAAAGAATTTGCAAAGGCAGATGATCTTTCCGACCATCCTGCAGAATTTTTTATGACTCTTAAGTCTAAACCTTTCTTAAAAGCTAAAGAGGTGGACGCATGTCTAGTGCTGTGAGTTGTGAACTGTTTGTTAACGCCGCATATGAATAGAACATTTTTTAACCAACGACTTAAAGTTTGCGTACCTACTGCATTATGAGGTTTTTTTAAGCCAATAAAAAGCGTGTTCGCTTTACCTCTCAAAGAACCTGTTCTTTCTAAATAATGTTTTAAGCTCGAAGCTGCACATAGTTCTGGTTTTTCACGAAAGTAAGCTAGCACTAGACAATGCTGATACGATCCAGGCCTTGACGTCTTTATAAGAACTTCGATTCTAATTTCTACCTTGGAAGCTGAGAGTAAAATTGTATCTAAAGGAATAAGCGCAAGGGTCTGAACTCGATGACCTGTTCCTAAAGCTAGGAGTATTGCTAGTTTCGCAGTAAGTTTTTGCAGATTTAGTTTATCAAGCGGAAACCATTTCGAAATTTCGTCTAAAACTGGAGATACATTCCAGGTTCTAGCATACTTTGGTCGAGATGGCTTAAGTTTATAGATTCCCCTAAAAAAACGTTCCATTATGGAATCAGCAATCTTAATGTTAGAAATAAGGGATATCGCAGACCTAGTCGTATTTAAGGTACCATAAGAGGCTCTACTGTTGAATCGCTCGGTGGGAAAGTTTAAAATCACATTTGTGTTTTGGTCGAAGAGATCGAGATTCTTTTCGCTACAAAAGGTTCACCAATTCTTCAAGACACTATTGTACTGTTTTATGGTTGACTCTGTTAAAGAAACTACTAAGACATTTATTGTTTCCTCTGAAAATTTTTTCCTCGTATAACTTTCCCGGATAAGAGTCCGGCAGTCAGGGAAAGTGAGGATGCCACAGGGTGCAGTCGAGTTCTGCAAGGAGAAAACAAAAGAGTTGGACTAGGCTTAAATATTACGGGCTCACAAACTAGCAACAAAAGAAAAACTGGAAACCATGGCTGTGAGGTCCATAATGGAACAACTGCTACCCCATCTGCTTTATCTGTTTTAATCTTTTTTAAAGTTCTCAAAATCATTGAGAAAGGTGGAAAGGCATAAAAGAATTTTTCGCTCCATGAAATAGTAAAAGCGTCTATCCCTATAGCCTGTGGGCTTTTCTCCCAAGAACAAAATAACTGGCATTTAGTGTTTCATTCGGAAGCAAAGAGATCTATCTCAGGTTTGGAGAACACTTTTACAATTTTATTATAAGCGAAACTGGCTAACTCCCATTTGGTGTCTATGTTTTTAATTCGAGACTGTCTGTCAGCTTCAATATTGTCTTTTGAACCAATATAAGAAGCAAAAATCCATGTATTTCTCTGTTCACACGAGTTCCAGATCTCTTTGCTTAAACTATTTAATTGTGGAAATTGAATTCCGCCCATTTTATTAGTGTAAGCGATTGTAGTGGTGTTGTCCACACGAAGTAAGATTTCACATTTCCGCAAATTTTCTGCGAAAGATTTTAAAGACCAAAATACAGCTAGAATTTCGAAGTAATTTATATGCCGTAAAGAGCCTTCTTCATTCCAAAAGCCATGAACTGACTCATTGTCACACGAGGCTCTCCAACCGCTTTTAGACGCGTCTGAGTAAATTTCCTTGACGCAGGAGAACTGTCTTATTGGGATAAACGTTTTGGGTAAAATATTTTTCCACCAGTCTAAGTCTGGAAGCACAGAAGGTGACACATTCATCTGATCGTTATAATTATCCTCGGACAAAGTAACTGCGAGAAATTTAGCTCTTTCTAAGCTTTTCGTGTGGACCATACCATAGGCCATACCCGGACAACTTGCCACTAATCGTCCTATTAATTGGGCGAATTCCCTGATGGTGCAGATTTGTTTTTTCTCGAATTTTTTTTATCAGAGAATATAAATCCTTGCGTTTTCCTGGAGGAAGTTCTACTGATAAAAATCTAGAATTTAACAGAAAACCT
Organism: Euceroptres primus; assembly: GCA_037177015.1. Lineage (NCBI taxonomy): Eukaryota > Metazoa > Arthropoda > Insecta > Hymenoptera > Figitidae > Euceroptres > Euceroptres primus. The sequence goes on along the minus strand of JBAGKK010502627.1, from coordinate 8,560 downwards.
AAGTACGGGCATATTTGTGAAGGCTCTATATAACTTTTATCATAATTAATAAAAAAACCAAGAGATTTCAAAAAATTTATGACAGTCTCTATATTCATTAAACAGCCGTCGAAAGAGTTTGCTAAAACTAGAAAATCATCCAGATATACCACTGACAATAGACCATTTTCTCTCAGATAATTGACTACTGGTTTCAAAATTTTAGTAAAGACTTACCGGCTGATATTTAAGTCAAATGGTAAACACGAAAATTCGTACAACTCTCCATCAAAGAAGAACCTAAGAAACTTCCTGTAACTTTTGTCGATTGGTACATGGAGGCAACCATCTTTCAGATCTAAGTGGCACATGAAACTATCTTTTTCTATTAATTTAATAACCGTACGAAGGTCCTCGATTTTGAAATGAGGAACCTGAATGAAATTATTTAACTTCTGTAAGTTGAATATAAAGCGTTTAGAATTATCCGGTTTATTCACTAAGAAATAAGGTGATATAAATTCACCATCTACGGATTAACAAGGATTAACAGCACCTATTTCTAAAAGTTTATCGATCTCTAACCTCAAAGCCACGGTCTCCTCTTGTGACCAATTTCGATAACTAGATAAAGATGATTGTTTTGGTAATTAAGTAAAAGGGATCTTAAAGCCTTTTATACAATCTAAAACAAATTTATCGCTAGTGATTTCCTTCCACTTCTCAAAAAATCTCGACAGCCTACCAGCCCTACGTACCTCTATCGTCTCTGTCGGTTTGTCTGGCTCGGGTATTTGGTTGAATTTGCCGAAGCCTGCTGACGTTGCTGCGATGACGCCTGATTCGAGGAGGCTCCCTTGTAGGTTCCTTTGAAATTGGAGGGGTTCGTTCGAGATGTAAACCTGTTGCATGTTCGCGATGTCTCAAAATTCCTCGTCGACGAGCTCCTGGTGTTTAAATTACCAAAAGGCTTTGGTAAGGAATTCTTGGGTCCAAAAGAAGGCTTCATAAAAGCTCGTCTCGCTTTTGAAACTGACTGGTGTAACTCTGTAATCAGTTTGCCTGTATCTGCAAGCATTTCCAACTGATTTTTCGTTTTAAACACTCGACTTCTTTTATTAAACGACTCAAATCACTTGTTTTCTTTGACCTGTGACTCGATTTACGATTTTTTCTCCAGGATTTTCCGGAATTACCCATCTTATTTAATCACAAGAAAAATTAGATGTTGACGACGCGAGCACAAAGAAACGCATAAGATAGTGAAGTAAGTCACAGAAGGAAACAAAGGACCCCGATATATTTTATTTTAGCTCTGAATTGTGGCGGCGCGAGTAGCATGAGACGACACTACAAATGTAATCCCGAGAACGAGGCGGGAAGTATAATTGTCATTAAAATGCAGCACAAAAACGTTATTCTACTTATTGTACCGTAAAATTGAAAAAATCGAAATTGATAACTCATGTTTGGTTTCTTACAGGTAACGTGCTGAAACAGCCGAATTATAAGCCAACTTCGAATTTTAATATTATTAAAAATATATTAATATAAAAATGTTATAAAATATATTATTAAATAAAACATTTTATAAGAAAACTCAAATGTCATTAACAAATAAAATTATATTGACTGCTGCAATTAAACCAGTAATTAAATCATAAAAATATTATCAGAGCTAGGCTATAATATAATATTCCCGAAAAAAAAACATTTTACTGACACCTTAAAGTTAAAGAAGGAGAGAAATTCCGACAGGAAACTTATCCAAACAAAAAATTTGTCGATTAAAAATTAATGAAATATAAAAGTTTTCGGCTGCAAAAATTTCTAACAAGAATTTAGATGTCTGAGTTATGAAATTACCAACATTTCTGCTAAAATTCTCCAGAATCTTATAATATCCAGAAGTCTCATATTCCTGTCTAGAATCTCATAAAATACTCCACAAATTAGACTTTCAGAACTTTTGACACTCTCTTGAGTTTCCTGAAATCCATCATGAAATCTTCTCGAATTTCGATAATAATTTTTTGACAAGATTTTTTACAATGCTTTCAAATATACCCCGAACCCTATTATAATTTTCAAAATATTCTACTCTGTTTCAGAATCTTTTTGAATCCTCAAAAATCTCTTGAGTCCTGCCATAAAATTGTAAAATTCTTTAGTCTCCCGAATTTTTTTCTAGATTTTTAAAATGTCTATAGAATATGAGAAACAGAATACATATGAGAAAAGAATAGAAAATTCTGGAAACAGTCTAGAAGAATTTCTCAAGATTATGGGAGTCTTTTGTAGATTTAGAGGACTCTAAATGATTCTGCAACATTCTGGAAATTCTGGAGTTCAGAATATTCTTGAGCATTCTGGATGATTCTGGAACAGTCTAGTATATTTTTTTAAATATTCAAGAATTTTGGACGATTCTTAAGGGTTTTATAAGATTATAGGAGAACCCAGAAAAAAATATTCTGGAAAATATTCTAGAAAACCCAAAACATATTAGACGCTTGTGGAAGAGTTTAGAAGATTTGATTATGGAAAATTTTGAAAGACATTGAGAGAGTCCGGAAGATTTAGAGTCAGTCTAGAAAATTTTGCAAAATTTCGGAAAAGTTTTGAAGTTTCTAAAATATTCTAGAAGACTCTTAATCTCTAAGGTTTTAATATTGTGGAACGCGTTTTTGAATATCATATCATGTTTCTATTTGTTATAATTCTTGGAAAATAATTCGGAACTTTGAATAAAAAAAGGGGAAAAAGAGGGAAAATTTTCAAAAATAGGAATTTTAGGAGATCTTGAGACAAATAGGGGGAAGTAGCGGAAAAGGGGGGAAAGAGGAGAAAAAGGGATGGGAAAGGGGAATATGGCACTGACTTTGGGGATGCCTCTTGAGTATTTTTACCGAATTAAGGAAAAAACAATTGGGTCCTTTTTAGAAAAACCCAATATTTGTCATTTTATAGGCAATTTATGTGATTTTTTCATAGGGTATGAGTCATAAGTGGAGTTTTTACTGCTTAACCCCTTTAGTTTCACGTCTTACAAAATTTGCTAGTCGATCAATATCAATTTGACATCCGATTCCTTTTAAATTTTTGAAATAAGGTGAAAATATCAGTTTTTTGGAAATGGTTCGTTTTTGGTGCATTCTACGTAAAAATTACGTGAAATAAAAAAAGTGCATACATTTTTCAATAAATTAAAAAAAAAAGAATGCTCTAGCTCAAATAGTTCCAGAGTTATGTCCTTTTAAAATGACTTTAAAGTGAAAAAAATATTTTAACTCTTAGTTTACTTGAAATATCGTTTCCCTTAACATAAAAATATCTTTTCCCTAACATAGAAATATCTTTTCCCCTACATAAAAGTTCTCGGAATATGAGTTAAAGAAGATTAAATTCTCTGTAAAACTAAAAAAAACTAATTTAATTCTAGCTCTCACAAAACCGAAGATAGATCCTCGCAAATAATCGGGGTTTTTAATGAAATTCTGATACAGTTCGACTTTTCTTGTTAAAAATTTTTTTTGATACATTAAATGAATTAAATGATTAAACTAAATGTGAAGACATATATAGTCGTGAGTTCTTGAATCTTTCGGCATTTTACACAGTAAATGACGGTTTACAGAATGACACTAAGCAATAAAACACTAGTCGTGAAACAAATAATTAATATAATTAAATTCGATCTGTAATAGAATTCCACAAGAAAAAATAGTCTACTTTAAGAGGCTCTAGTTAGGTTTTGTGAGAGAAATTTTTTTTTGAGTTTACAGAGAATTTAGCCTGCTTTAACTCATATTCAGAGCATTTTTATGTAAGACAGGGAAAAATATATGTCAAGTAAACTAAAAGTTAAAATACTTTTTTTTTACTCAAAAATTGCTTTAGAAGGTCATAATTTTTGAACTATTTGAGCTACATTCTTCTTTTTTTAATTTCTTGGAAAATTTATGCTCTTTTTTTCTATTTCATGTAATTTATAGGATGCACCGGAAATGAACCATTTCCAGAAAACTGATATTTTTACTTTATGTAGGACAGTTAGGGAAGAAGATATTTCAAGTAAACTAAAAGTTAAAACATTTTTTTCACTAAAAAATTACTTTAAAAGGAAATATTTGGAACTATTTGAGCTACATTCTTCTTTTTTTAAATTATTTGAAAATTAATGCTCTTTTTTCTATTTCGTGTAATTTGTAGGAACGACCGGAAACGAACCATTTTCAGAAAACCGATATTTTCACCATATTTCAAGAATTCAAAAGGGATCGGATGATGACTCGATATTGATCGATTAGGAACTTCTTTTAAACGTAAAACTAAAGGATTTAAATTAAGCAGACAAACCTTATAACTCATACCTTATGAAAAAAATCACATAAATTGTTTGAACAAGGACAAATATTGAGTTATTTTAAAAAGGAACCAATTGATTTTTTTCGGTAAAAATACTCAGGGGGTATCCATAAAACATAATTTCTAGGATATAAACTTCAGCAAAAACTTTTAAGTGAAAATTAATTCAGATCAGGCGTGTTTACAGACATCGCATAAATTTCCGCTCTCAACCCCTCTGTTCGGTACGCTGTTAGAAAATTCTTGAAATTTACCGTGATTAAAAATTCATTTAACTTGGTTGAAATTTCATTTACTGTGGTTGAAAATTCATTTACTTTTAATTGGAAATTCAATTACTTTAGTTGAAAATTCATTCATTTTGGTTGAAAATCCATTCATTTTGGTTGAAAATTCAATTACTTTTAGTAAAAATTAATTAGTTACGGTAATTGTATAAAATTCCTATTGTATAAAGTAATTGAAGTTTTTTAACAGTGTAATTATGAAATAGATGTTTTGTTGAATGAAGATAAATATTTGACTAATTTAAATTCTAAAGTAAAGGAAAAGTATTTAAAATTAATTGACGCCTGAAATCTTGGATTAAGGCGGATTGTAATGTCTCGCTTACAGCATCAAATGGCTGTAACCTCCCTGGAGTCGGAAGTTCTTTGCAATCACGAAATCCATAGTGCTCTTTCCGGACACAGCGTTCTTCAATGCTTCCTGCTGAAAGTTTTGCCTTTCTCTGTTTCTCCCTTTTCCCTACTTTACTTCCGTTAGGAAACCTTTTTCTTCCTTCTTCCATCGCTCTGCTTACTCTTTTCTCATGTTCCACACAATACCAGGTGATTATCAAAGAAATGATCAAGTGTACCTACCCTGCATCACCGACAATGGCCATCGGCAGCAATATGGCGCTCTCGTTGAAGAACATCCTTGCTCTCCGTTCGGTTTATCACCGAGCAATCGATAATTGGAAGTTCAACTGTTGTTAACGAACGTCCCGAATCTAATTGGACTATTGGTAGTTACTGATTGTTCGCGTTTTGGTGTCTACCACTTTTCGCCGAGTAGTTGCACCTTTCTTACACTAACAGCGAACAATGAATTGGGGAACGTGAAGAGAAAAGAAATTCAATGGTCTTTCTTTTTCTCCATTTGAGATAATCGAGATAATCGTGCCTCCTTGAACTCACAAATCGAAACTAGAACATTGGTAAAAAATACAGATTCCCGATGCTGCAGACTGTTAATATGAAGAAGAATTTTGAAGTGAGACGCGGTGCGAAAGTTGGGAATACGTTCCGCAACTCACTTGAGCCAAAGTATTCGTTTTATTCTCTTTTATATGGACGGACCAAGAATGCGAATGGCGTGCAACTTGAGAATTTAATTCAATTTGTAAATCGTGGAAACCCTTTATTTAGCTGATGTTAGATGGTCACGCGATTTAATATCACATGTATTCGCCTTTCTTTCTGAACTTGACACTTTATGTCGTGCATCCAGCATTAATCTAATTCAGTCATGTAACTCATTATCGGAAAAACGTGCATCATCCTAACATATTTTCTCAAGTTCACAATCAAGGTTCGCTGTAGCGAATTGCAGCGCCGTCACGTACACAAAATGCTAAAAAAATTCAAAGTGGTCTATCTATCTTGCCAAGAATATTCAAGCAGAGATCGGCAAAATCCGATTTATAAGAAAATGCGCTACCCAGAATTATTATCTGTAACAAAAATGATTTTTCATACTAAAAATGGCCAATTTATGAAATGTTTCAGCCAAAATACACAACTTCTGTTTGTTTGGATGATATTAAGGAAATTTTATATATCACAAAAGCTGGAAGTCGCACAGTGGGGAATAATGATGACAATTTTTTCAAAATACGATTCCGGCTAAAATTGTAAACCGATTTGCAATTCCCTTTTTTTAAACTGAAGAGAAATAAATGCTTAAGAAATCTATCAGCCCGATTTTTGAAAAAAGTTGTTAATTTTTTTTATTTAAATGAAAACTTTGAAAAAATTACAATTTTTAAGATACCGATGCATTAACAATGCATAAATAATTTAGATTGAGTGACATTAATGTGATATCGATAGATAAACATTCGGTACATAAGTACTGTTTGATAGTTTAAAATAAATAAATAATTTTTTATTAACAATTTTATTGTTATAAACAGCAGACTGAGATTTTGTGTTGATTTTGAGTATTTATAAAGTGATTTTTGTCTGTCATCCAGCTTAAATTAATGTGCAAGCATTATAAAATAAATGGTATAATATCTCTCATTGTTATAAACAAATACAGAAGTTGAGCAATTTTTGAAAGTTTGAGGTACTTTTTTTGATGAAATTTGTTTCAATTGGTTTACCAGAGACACTTCACTGCAGTACATTATCATTTCATGGTAAATGTGATTGTTATAAGCAAATAGTATAAACAAATTCGCTGTTTCAGCATTTTTTTTTAGTTTCAGGTCTTTTTTTTGGAAATTTGTTTCAATGGATTTTCCAGTGCTACTTCAGTACAGCATTGTCATTTCATTACAAATGTCATTGTTATAAACAAATTCGCTGTTTGAGCAATTTTTTGAAGTTTCTCCTACTTTTTTTGGCAATTTGTTTGATTTGGTATTCTAGTGATATTTTAGGACAGACTATTGACATTTCATGCCAAACGTTATTGTTATAAATATATTGCATAAATGAATTCGCTGTTCGAGCAATTTTTTAAAGCTTGTGATACTTTTTTCGTTTTGTTTGAATTGTTTTGACAGAGATATTGTAGCACAGTCTATTGTCATTTCATGATAAACTTTCTTATTACAAATAAACTGCATAAACAAATTCGCTATTTGAGAATTTTTTTGAAGTTTGTGGTACATTTTTTATAAACTTGTTTGAATTGAAAAAATTTTTAAAAAAAGTACCTGAAACTTAAAAAAATTGCTCGAAAAGTGAATTTGTTTATGACATTTGTTTATAACAATCACATTTGTCATGAAATGGCAAGGTATCGAACTGAAGTATCACTATAGCAAACCAACTGAAACAAGTTCTAAAAAATGTACCTGAAACTTAAAAAAATTGCTCAAGCAGTGTATTTGTTTATACCATTTGTTTATAACAATCAAATTTGTCATGAAATGACAATGTGCTGTAGTGAAGTATCACTGGCAAACCAATTGAAACAAATTTTTAAAAAAAGTACCTCAAACTTTCAAAAATTGTTCAATCTCTGCATTTGTTTATATTATTTGTTCATAACAATGAGAAATATACTACCATTTATTTTATAATGCTTGCACATTACTTTAAGCTGGATGACAGACCAAAATCACTTCATAAATATTCAAAATCAACACAAAATCTCAAATTGCTGCTTATAACAATAATAAAAATTTATAACAAAATTGCTCAACCTTTGCATTTGTACAATTTATTTTATATATATATATATATATATATATAATAAAAATAAAATATAAAACAATAACAAACTATTTATTATAAACTATTAAATAGTACTTACGGAATAGTAATGTAAATACCGCAACAGGAAAGTCCATGACGTAACAAATAAGGATGCTTTAAATTTCAACTGAAAAAACAAAAACATTTTTCACGATTCAACTCACGCATTTATGTTCCTGCTATGGCTCGTTAGTACAAGAGCATATCATTATTTACTGGTGAAAGAATGAGAAATGCACGTGGAAAATTCAATAAAAGACAAAAGAATGAATCCGATTATACGAATAGTGAAATGCAGAGCCTTAATGTCTATATTATTAGTCAGAATTTAATAAGAAATTAAGTAACTTCTAATGTAAATTTAAAAATTCTTATAGGGCGTACATTTTATTCATTTCTTCTGGTCCATATAAATGTTATAAAGGTGTAGTAATGTATGTATATGTGTGTGTATGTATATGTATATTAGGGTGGTCCAAAAAAAGTCATTTTCGATTTTTTGAAATTAGACTGAAAAATATTGTAGGCTACTTGAAAATAGAAAACCCGTATTTTTTTGTTTTGAAAAAAATAATTAGTAGGACTACGCATTTGTTAATAAGTCATTAATAAGTCATATTTCAGCCTTAAGTCTTGACATCGCTATTAAGAAGGTGTTGGCATTTTTCACCTCGATTCCCGATTTTCGTTCAAACAAGTCATTAATGTTTCAAATCTCAACGTGAACGGAACAAAATTTC
>JBAGKK010502617.1:0-14661 GCA_037177015.1 Euceroptres primus | reverse complement strand
ACATTAAGCCCCAGACTTTGTTACCACTCAGAGAATCCATTTCTCGATTATGAGTGGTTCTTAGTCGCCTAAAAAGAACTGTAAAAAATTGTGGAAGAATCCAAAAGAATCTAGAAGATTGCAGAAAATGCTGGAAAAATTTCGAATATTTTGGAAAATTGTTTAGAAATTTCAGAAGATTCTAACAGGATACGAAAGGGTTCAGAATCTTTTCAAGGATTTCAAAAGATTCTGGGACAATTTATATTTTGCAAATTTTTTTGAAGATTAAAAAATCTGAGAGAGTTTGGAAGATTATGGATCAGTCTGAAATTCTAGAGAATTCTAACAGATTAGAAGCTTTGTTTGAAAATTATGTACCTAAGATTGGAGAAGAATTTGAAGGATCTTGAAAGATTCTGAAGGAGTCTGGAGGATTCTGAAAAACTATAGGACAACAGTGCAGAATTTTTTCAAGAAATTTAACAGATTTCAAATAAGGTTTGAAGATGTTGAAGGATTTTAGGAAATTTTGGAAGTCTTTTCTTGATTTTGAAGAGTTCCAAATGATTTTGGAAAAAAAAATTTTAGTCGGTTATGGAAGAGTTTAGAAGACTTTCTATTTCTATTTTTCACAATTCTTGCAAAATAATTGGAACTCTGAATAAGAAAGGAGAAAAAAGGAATAAAATTCTCAAAAAAAGAGATTTTAGGAGATTTTCGGAATAATAGGGAGAAAATAGTTTTAAAAAAATGGGAATAGGGAACTTACTGTGACAAACAGACACATTTCAGCATGTGAATAAATTTCATCGGAGAACGAAATTAAAAAAAATTATTTCTATATTCAACCAAAAAAGTGGGCTAAAATTTTCAACCAAAAAAGTGACTAAAATTTTTTAAAAAGTGAATAAAGTGATTAAAAGTGAACTCTTCTAAAAAAAATTGACTCTCTGCCAGGCCTGTATCTTTTATTGTCTTTTAAATTTATCTGAGAATCCAGTAATTTCACAATATTGCATCAAAAACAGAAAGTTGTAATAAAATAATTTATTGTCTTTAGCATAAAATCGAAAGAGAATCTTAACGACTATGCAAATTACCTTTAGAACCGCTGAAGAGCAAATCATTGGTTGCGCAAATGGTCAGGACAGCTTTACTGTGGCCATCAGCCACGTGGGTGCATTGCAAAATTGACCTGGGTGGAGTCTGAAACAAATTTAAATACAATCAAAAATTGATCTAACTTACAATTAAAAATGTTGAAATTAAAAAAAATATATTTACCTTTCCCAGATATTGTGAGATGACTCCCTTTGTTGGTTGTGGATCGGATGGAACAGGCTGTCTACTGGCGGTTAGTCTCGAGAAAACATTTTCCTCTCGACTATTGAAACGACGATAGGTTGTTGGTGATCCAGGAGGCGAAGAAATATCCATGAGTGCTACCTGCTCCCTGGTTGGGCCGTTTGTTATGTTAGCATGTTAGTTAGCCAGTTGTGATCTGCTTTATTCCAGGCTAGTAGCCCAAGCTATGCTAAGTGAAGATTTTACCGAGCATGCAGTCGAAAAGTTTTGAATTTCAGGATTACCAAATTTCTTTCCGAAAACTAGTGCATGTGAGTCAAATTCGAAAAATGTGAAAAGTGAATTAATCAGCATTCTCCACGTGCCAGTCAATATCTCGTCCTCTTGTCAAAAAACTTGTCTTGCACAATTTTTAAAATTAATTTTAATTGTTTAATAAATTAATAAGTCATCCAATGAATTAATAAATTATTTAATGAATTAATAAGTTAATGTGACCAATATCTCAAAACGAAAACCAAGTTAATTTTTTGTTAGTGCTCTTGCCTCGTTCCTAATAAAACAGAACATAGATAGCTGAGTTACTTTAACTTTATTACTCTATTTGATTTGATACAAAGCTCTTTTAATATTGTACAAGAGTCGTTTATACATAAACACATTCACACAAATACGTTGTTCTCTTTTGTATTGGACTTAAAAATTCAGGGCTACAAAATTTCTCTTCGTCTCCACGAAAAAAATTCTATTTACAAATTCTGTAATTTATTGGCACTGGGGCAAGTTATATTATTATTATATTTGTAAAGTTATATTATTTGTAATACTTGTATTTCCTTGTTCGTTATAGAATTAGAAAGTTAAATACTGTAGTTCATCAACTGCTACTTTTAATAAATTAATAAATAAATTAATAATGGCAATCTAAGTATTAGACTTAGTAATCTACAATTTAAAAGTCAGCCTTTAGTACAATTTCATAAATAGAACTGAGTAATTTTTTCGTTACTGTGAATCTATGGAAATCAAGTTTCCTTGTGATAAAAATCTAGTCAGGCACTATTTACGTTATTTGAACCACTATAAGTCGTAGCATCGTCTTTTCCGATTCCATGGGTTTGGTATTTCCTTGCTTAAATGTCAATGCACACAATAGTCTCTAAAATCTATGGTATGAAAATAAGAGGAATCCAAATTCTAATTTTAATTCTCAATAAGTTTTTCATCGAATCCATTTTAAATCATGCAGACCGGCGGATGACATGTTCAGGATTAGCTTGCCAATGGAATATGTTTTTGTACGTAGAAAATAAGGAGGCACATATTTTTTTAAATTAACATAACGACATTTTCACATTTTTGACGAATATTTTAAAATGTTGAGGATAAAATGAGTTTTTTGGAAATTTTACACTAAAATCCTTACCGTTTTTGCAATTTCTGAGATATCAAGGTTCTTCTTGCTTCAGTTTATAGAGTTTTTTGCACTGTTTCAAAATCCACAAAAAAAAATAAAAAATAATAAAAAAGGTAAAGTTATTTCAATTTTTTGAAAAAAATGTTTTCTTAAAAAACCCACCTTTTTTTCCCCTGACATTGTTGGGAATAATAGGTAATAATATGCTCTACTTAGCATAAATTTCCCATTTGGTTTTTTTTTCGGGAGAAAAAATTAATTTCAATTATTTTTGAAAACCTTGTCATTTTTGCAATTTTTTAGATTTTAAGGTTTTTCTTGTTACAGTTTGTCAAATTTTTTTCACTCTGTCGAAACCAATGAGAAAAACCAAGAAAGGCTAAAAATGGTAAAGCTATTTTGATTTTTGGAAAATTAAAACATGAACTTTTATCAAAACCTTTTTATGTACTTTTTCATGACCTGGATATTTTAATCTGTCCTCTGAAAAAACACTTTTCGCAGCCTTGATAATTGTATAACACATTAAAAACTCTAAGGAGCAACAGGCACTATCCAATATTACAACTAGAATTATATTCAACTTTTGACAGGATTATTTCAACGGTTAACTCGAAACGTAAATAAATACTCTGAAGTAAAAAAAAATATCACACGATTTGACGTTGTTTTCCCGCGGAAAAAAAGACTTAGTCATCAGTCCTGAATATTCCAGCAAAAAAAGTTAGCTATTTTGATAAAATTTTGTGTTTTAATTTTTCAAAAAAAAAAAAAAAACCTTTACCATTTTGTATTCTTTCTTGTTTTTTCTCACTGGTTTCGAAAGAGTAAAAAAAAACTTGACAAACTAGAATAAGAAAAACATTAAAATCCCAAAAATTGTAAAATGGCCAGGTTTTTAAAGTAAAATTTCCAAAAACTCATTTTGCCCTTAAGATTTTAAAATATTCGTAAAAAAAAAATGTAAAAATGTCGCTATCTTAATTTTAAAAAATGCGTGTCTCCTTCTTTTCCATGTACAAAAACATATTTCATTGGCAAGCCAAACCTGAACATGTCAACCGCCGCACAGTAGGGTAAAATTTTTCTCAAAAATTTTTTATTTAATAAACAAAAAAAAAACAAATTTTCTTGACTTTTCAAGACTGCCATTTAGTCAAAAAATTTTTTATATTACAAAAATGGTCCACGTCGAGAGAAAAACTAATTAAAAATTATGTCCAGCAGTATTAATTTAATGAAACAAAAATTTAAATTGTTATAAAAAAATTAGTGAACAAAAGTGATATTTTCTTTATTTGCCACATTTAAATGCACTAAACCAATATTTTCAGGAGAAAATAGAAATAAAATAATGTTAACTTAAAATTAGAAGACGTTAAACATAAATTCCTAATTGTTTATAACAATTTACGAAATTAAGGTATTTTTAATTAAATAGATTTAACTTTTTCCGCAGAATTAGCTATAAATATTTCACCAATGATCTTCTGCTGTGAGAGTTTGCACTGCATCAACAATCGTATACTATTTAACCAAATTTAATAAACAAATGCATTATTTGGCCAATTTTGAGTAGACAAGCTTCGTTTTATCAACAGAATCAATAACTAGTATGTTGCCAGTGTGTCTTGCTGTTTTACTTTACACTTAGGCATCAATTGTTTATTTCTTAAACAAATTTAGTTAACAAATTAATTATTTTAGCATTTTTCAATATAGAAATTTTGTTTTTTTCAGCAGAATCAACTACAAACATCCCAGAGATAAATTATTGCTATGATGATTCGCAGTTAAACAATAATTGTACGTTATTTAAACAAATTTAATAAACAAATGCATTGCTTGGTTGTTTATCAATAAGTTAGTTTCGTTTTTTTTAGCGGAATCTACAATAAATATTTCACCAATGGCCTTTTGCTATGATAATTTGCAGTTGGACGATATTGAATATTATTTAAATAAATTTAATAAACAAAGGTATTGTTCGGTAATTTTTCAATAGATTAGCTTAGTTTTTTTGGAAGAATCAATAACTACTATGTTGCCAATGTGTCTTACTGTTTTACTTTACACTTTACACACTTTACACTACGAAACATCAATTGTTTATTGATTAAACAAATTTAGTTAACAAATTAATTATTTTAGCATTTTTCAATATAGAAATTTTGTTTTTTTCAGCAGAATCAACTACAAACGTCCCAGAGATAAATTATTGCTATGATGATTCACCATTAAACAATAATTGTACATTATTTAAACAAATTTAATAAACAAATGCATTGCTTGGTTATTTTTCAATAAATTAGTTTGGTTTTTGCGGAATCTACAATAAATATTTCGCCAATGGCCTTCTGCTATGATAATTTGCAGTTGGACGATATTGAATATTATTTAAACAAACTTAATAAACGAAGGCATTGTTTGGTAATTTTTCAATAGATAAGCTTCGTTTTTCAGCAGAGTCAATAACTACTATGTTGCCAATGTGTCTTACTGTTTTACTTTACACTTTACACACTTTACACTACGAAACATCAATTGTTTATTGATTAAACAAATTTAGTTAACAAATTAGTTATTTCAGCATTTTTCAATATAGAAATTTTGTTTTTTTAGCAGAATCAACTACAAACATTCCAAGGGTTTGCTATTGCTGTGATGATTCACAATTAAACAATAATTGTACATTATTTAAACAAATTTAATAAACATATGCATTGCCTGATTGTTTTTGAATAAATTAGTTTCGTTTTTTTTTAGCGGAATCTACAATAAATATTTCGCCAATGGCCTTTTACTATGATAATTTGCAGTTGGACGATATTGTATATTGTTTAAACAAATTTAATAAACAAAGGTATTGTTTGGTAATTTTTCAGTAGATTAGTTTAGTTTTTTTGGAAGAATCAATAACTACTATGTTGCCAATGTGTCTTACTGTTTTACTTTACACTTCACACACTTTACACTACGAAACATCAATTGTTTATTGATTAAACAAATTTAGTTAATCAATTAATTATTTGAGCATTTTTCAATATAGAAATTTTGTTATTTCAGCAGAATCAACTACAAACATCCCAGAGATATGCTGTTGTTATGATGATTCGCAATTAAACAATAATGGTACATTATTTAAACAAATTTAATAAACAAACACATTGCTTGGTTGTTTTTCAATAAATTAGCTTCGTTTTTTTTAGCCGAATCTACAATAAATATTTCGCCAATGGCCTTTTGCTATGATAATTTGCAGTTGGACGATATTGAATATTATTTAAACAAATTTTAAAAAAAAGGTATTGTTTGGTAATTTTTTAATAGATAAGCTTCGTTTTTTCATCAGAATCAATAACTAGTATGTTGCCAATGTGTCTTACTGTTTTACTTTACACTTAGGCATCAAATGTTTATTGTTTAAACAAATTTAATTAATTAATGAATTATTTGAGTATTTTGTAATATAGAAATTTTCTTTTTTCAGCAGAATCAACTACAAACATCTCAGAGATAGTCAAGTGTTATGATGATTCGCAGTTAAACAATTGTTGAAAAAACAAAGTTTATCTATTGAAAAATTGCCAAACAATGCATTTGCTTATTGAGTTTGTTTAAACAATATACAATTATTGTCTAACTGCAAATTGTCATTGCAAAAAGTCATTGGTGACATTTTTAGTTGATTCTGCTAAAAAATGAAACTAATTTATTGAAAAACAGTAAAGCAATACGTTTATTTAGTAAATTTGTTTAAATAATGTACAATTATTGTTTAACTGCGAATCATCATATCAATAGACTATCTCTCTGGTATTTGTAGTTGATTCTGCTAAAAAAACAAAATTTCTATATTGAAAAATGCTCAAATAATTCATTTGTTAACTAAATTTGTTTAAACAATAAACAATTGATACCTAAGTGCAAAGTAAAGCAGCAAGACATATTGGCAACATACTAGTTATTGATTCTGCTGAAAAAAACGAAGCTTATCTACTCAAAAATGGCCAAATCCCGTTTGCTTATTAATTTGGGCCATTAATTTGTTTATTGAATTTGTTTAAATAATACGCGATTGCTCTTGTAGTGCAAACTATCACAGCAGAAGCTAATTATATTTATAGCTAATTCTTATATTTATAGCTAATAATTATATTTATAGCTAATTCTGCTGTAAAAGCTAAATCTATCTAATTAAAAATGCCTTAATTTCGTATTTGTTTATTAAATTTTTAAAATAGTTAGAAATTGATGTTTAATGTCTTCTAATTTTAAGTTAACATTATTTTATTTCCATTTCCTCCTGAAAATATTGGTTTAGTGCACTTAAATGTGGCAAATAAAGAAGATATAACTTTTGTTCACTAATTTGTTTATCACAATTTAAATTTTTGTTTTATTAAATTAATACTGCTGGATATCATTTTTAATGAGTTTTTGCCTCGACGTGAATCGTTTTCGAGAAAATAAAAATTTTTTGTCTAAATGACAGTCTTAATAAGTCAAAATTTTTTTTAAATTTGTTTATTAAATAAAAAATTTTTGAGAAAATGTTTCAAAAATGTCCTCCGTTGTAACGATGCGGAATTTAACAAACTTTAATTTTTTTAAAAACGTCCAAATTGGATGAGCAGTTTAATCTGAAAAATGATTTGCCCAGACACTTTTTTGCCCTACTGTGCTGCATGATTTGAAATGGATTCGGTCTTTTTCTAATTCAATAATCAAAATACAGTTTTTATTCTTTATTGAATAAATTGAATTTAATTGAGTCAAGAAACACTGTAAATTTAAAAATCTTTTGATTTTTCATCTTTTATTATTATTAATTACGTGTTTTAAATTCTAATCCTTTTGATTTTGGATTCCCTTTTGATTCTAAAAGCGTGCTTTGAGTTTTGACTAGTAACTCGAGGAGGATAGACGGTCTAAAGTGCATGATATAGGACATCAAGACATAGATATGCAAGGAAAATAAAGGCAAAGACGTGCTGGATCATTGCCACTCACATGGAGCCTCCGCCCGGATGTAAAGGTCGCCTCAAAGGCCTCGGAGATGTGCTATCTCTTCGATTTAAAGTCGGCGAACCTCCAGTTAACCCGGTTCCATACTGATTTCTCGTAAGAATCAACCCTCTAAACAATACGATCCACAGATGATTTCACACCAATAAGATTAATCAAAATTCAACTCAAACAATCAACAAATTGAACAAATAAATTCTTGGGAAAATTGAGGAAATACGAATAAAAAACGTGCATTATTTACGAAGATTGTTTTTACTTACTTGAGACTGCCAGGAGCACTGGGAACTCTTGTTAAAGGATGATTGTGGTTTTGATTTTGATCCTCGACCTTTGGACTATCGGTGCTAACGGTCATTCCATACAAAAGTTCCTGGGCCTGTGTCGTTCTTCGGCGAACTTTATTATTTTTCTGTTTCTCCTCTACAGTTATTAGTTGATTGCAATTTTCCCTAAACAAGAATAAAGACTATATAAATTCGGAAAAGCAAATTTAAATTATCTCGACCTTTTTTGTTTTTGGGTCATTCCAAAATTTTTTTAAATTGCAGCCAAAATTCTGCGCGACCATGACAGCGAATTATCTGGCGATTTTTTCCTATTAGTAGGCGCCAAAAAACCGCCAAAGACGAAGTATTAGATTTTTCGATTCAAAACTTTCTAAGAATTTTTTTTTGAAGTTTGAGTTTTTCGTGAATTTTGCATTTCTTTTCAAACCTTCACAAAAAATTTAATTTATAACCGATTTTAATGTTTAACGGCTGAATTTATTCGTTCTAGAGAATAGTTTTAGGAAAATATTTAACTTAGACGCATTTTTAGAAATGCAAGCTAGTACCGTTTTCAAAATAGTCTATAAATTCAGTAAGTTTCACAAAAATTCAAAGAGCTGCCAGTTTCTAATTTTCAAGTTAAGCGATCTCGCTTTTGCATGAAATTTTAAGGTACATTACACTTAATGAAAATTTCATGGAAATAATTCTAGTGAAGCCATTGATTATCTCTGAGCCTCAGAGACTTTTCTGTGCATTTTAATTTTTGAGGTACAGTGAATTTTTGAAGCAACCTCTATTTTCGCGGTTTTTATGATTTATTTCGAAAAATATTGCTTTTACAGAAAAATATTATTCAGAGTTTTCAAAAACATTTAAAAAATGACATTTTGCTATTTAATCATCTGAAAGTAAGCATTTCAAGCTTTATTTTTAGTTAAAAAAAAAAAGAAAAAAAAGGGGTCGAACTTAAAAGAAAAATCAAAAATATTTTTTATTTTCAAAAATGCTGGCTAAATTTTAAATTTTTCAAAATTTTTTATATGCCATACCTAAAAAGATATTTATATCCGAAATAGAGGCTCTTTGCACAACGTACAAAAATTTCACCCCCTCTACCTCGGCGAGTTTTCGACCAAACTGATCAATCTTTTTTTTTTTTTTTTGAAGTGCCATCTAATAGGACTAAACTTTTTGTAAATTTGAGCCCGATCGGAGAAATTCATTTTTTGGGGTGGGTACACTTGAGAAATAATGCCCCATACAAAGTTAGGACTATAGCTGCTAAGTCGATGTGAAAATGGCATATTTGATCAAAAGGAACTTTTTTATCCTTGTAAATATTTATATCAGAGATAACCAATGGCTTCACTAGAACTATTTCCATGAAATTTTCATTAAGTATAATGTGCCGTATAATTTTATGCAAAAGCGAGGTCGCTTAACCTGAAAATTAAAAATTGGAAGCTCTTTGAATTTTTGTAAAATTTACTGAATTTATACACAATTTTGAAAACGGCCCTAGCTTGCATTTTTGGAAATGCGCGTAAGGTAAATATTTGGTAAGGTAAAGGTAAAGGTGTAAGGTAAATATTTCGTTTCTCTGAAACGAGTAAATTCAGCCATTAAATATTAAAATCGGTTATCAATTACATTTTTTATACAGGTTTGAAAAGACAAGCAAAATTCACGAAAAACTCAAATTTCAACAAAAAAAAATTCTCAGAAAGTTTTGATTTTATCCTTTTAAAAGGATTTTAAGAGTTTTCCAAATATTTCAACTACATAATTCTAAAATATAAAAAAATTACAATGGATTTCAAAGAATTTTATAGGACAGCCAAAGATTTCAAGATATTTCTATTAAATTAAATTTGAAGGGGTTCCTAGCGATTTCAAAGATTTCAAGGAATTTTAATGTATTTCAAAGAATTTCACAAGATTAAAGGATTTCAAAGATTTATAGGGATTTAAACGGTTTTTTAAAAGAATAAGTTTAATTTAATTTGTATTCCAGAGAATTCCCATGGATTTTCAGCGCGTCAGATTTCATAAAAACACGGAATTTTAAAGGTCTCTAAACATATCAGGAGATTTTAAGGTATTCCAAATGATTTAAACAAGTTTCGAGGGACTTCCACGGGTTTTAAGGCTTTTAAAAGGATTTTATGGGAGTTCTAAATATATTAACTAATTTTAAAAGATTTCATCGGTTTTCAAGAAAATAAAAATATTTCCAAGGATTTCAAAAAATTTCCAGATTTCTAGTGAACTTGGGAAAATAAATGAAATGAAATGTAAAGGGATTCCTAGCGATTCCAAAGATTTCAAGGAATTTCACAAGATTCAAGGATTTTATTAAATCTCAAAGGATTTGGAAATCTTTTAAAGACTTCTGGAGATTTAAACGGTTTTTTAAAAGAGAACTTCAATTAATAAGTTTACTTTAAATTATATTCAAGGACTTTCAAATGATTTATACTTTTTAAATGGATTTTTACGTTTTCCAAAGATTCCAAGGGATTTAAGAGAATTGTGTAGGATTTCCAAAGATTTGAAGGGATTTTTAGATAACTTTGGAAAATAAATGAAACATTGAATTTCGAGGGATTCTTAGCGATTCCATAGATTTCAAGGGATTTTAAAGGAATTTCACAAGATTTAAAGGATTTCATTAAATCTCCAAGGATTTCAAAGATTTCTAGGGATTTTGACGTCTTTCCTGGAGTTTACGTCAATTTATATTCAAGGAATTTCAAATGATTTATACTTTACGGAATAAATTAAATTTTATTTCAAGAGATTTCTATGGAATTCAACAATTCAAGGAGAGAAGAAGGTTAGGATTTGTGGGAGCTGATTATCCTATAATTGTCTTTTATACTATGATTTTCTATAATGAATTTCCTATAATCCATGGAATCTTTTGCAATCTCATGCAATATTTTGCAATCTTTTGCAATCCCATGCACCATACACCATACACCATGCACCATATACCATACACCAAAAATCTTAGTAATTGACCCCGCGGTACGACCCTTTTATATTCCAACTTGAAGAATTAAAAAAAGGACTTTACAAATTTAAACTTACGTATCCGGGGAAGAACTTCGGGAGCTCGTAGGACTGTGGGCAGGCACAGTGTTGTGAATATTCGAGAGCGAAAGAAGATCCCTATCTCGAAGAACATGTTCCAGCAATTGATGCTGGACATCGCTCTCTTGAGCGACTTGATTAAGTCTCGATTCCATGTCTCGAACTTCGAGTTGCTTTTGAGCCGCCATATAACTTTGCTCCACCGTGAAACTGAGCATTTTTTGGAGTAAGTACTGAGCCTCGTCCACTGTTCTGACCGTTCCAATCAGAGACTCAACGGCAGAATCTCCATCTCCATCTCCATCGCCCATTTCAACCACGTCTCTCTGACATTCAGCTATGCTGTCCTAAAAAAGAACAAACGAAGCAAAAAAATTAGAACATTTTCAAAGAGAAATATAAATAATCAGCTTTAGCAACTATAAAAAATCCACTCACTTGCAGATAACTAATTTTGCTCTTAACATTATCGATTTCTTCATCGATATCTGCAGTTTCGGTCCTCGTAGCTGCAATGTTATTCCTCTGTTTTTGAAGTCGCTCCAACTCCCTTCCCATTTCTTCCCTCTCCTGGAGGAGTCTTTCCATTTCCCTCTCGGTTTCGACAGCCGCTTGTTTTGCCAAGGCCTGCTTGGTAATCGTCCTCTCTAAAGTCTGCCATCTATTCTTGAGCGCCTTTGTATTCACAGGCTTGGAAATTGTTCTACCAGCCACTTTCTGACTGAGTCCTCTGTCCCTTTTCCTGAGAGCTGTGACTTCCTCTTGTTTTCTCCTCAGCACTACTTCCTTGATTCTCTTATCAGCCTCCAAAGTTCTAATCATATTCGCATTCTTCCTACTCTCTTTACGAAGTTGAGCGATCTCTCTATTGCGTTTCAACTCATTTTCCTTGTGCCTTTGAGCCTCTTCCCTCATTTTATTCAGGAGCTTTACCTTCGCTCTTTTCATATCTCCGAGTTCGTTCCTGAGACCCTTTAGTCTATTCTCAGTTTGCGTTTGACTCTTCAGCAACCTCGCGTGTTCTTTCTTAGCGGACTGCAAAAGACGCATTTCTTTCTGCATGGAGGATAATTTCTTTTCGTACTCTTCTCGTAGTTTTTTCACCTTCTCGGTCGGAGGTGTTGGCTGTTGCTGAAGGGAAGTTAAAACCTTGTCTCGTTCGTCTTGAGTGTCTCGGATGCGAGCTTGGAGTTGAGCCAATTTGTCTTCATAGTTCTGCTTCATGGTTTGAAGTCGCCTTTGCGATAATTCGAGTTCTTGAATCAATCTTTGCTTTACATCGATATCAGACGTTAGGGCCTCGAGTTCTCGTCCCATCGCTTCCTCTTCCTCGTCTTCTGCTAAAAATGCACATTGTGTTTATTTGTGTTTATCAACTTCACTTTATCAAGTGTTGTTCAACTTATAAAATTCACTAATAATTAGTCTCTTTTTCTAAATTTACCTTTTCTGTCCGAATCGTCTTCGGATTCATCTTCGCTCATCGATTCCTGACCGTTTTCGGTATCATCGTTGTCTCCATCTTCACCTTCCCTGCTGCTAATTGTGGAATTAAGGGTCTGTTGTTCTTTTAAAGTAGCCAAAAGGTCCATTTCTTTTTGTAATTCTCGTTTCGCGTCGTTCAAAACGGAAGAGGAGTCACTGTGAATTACGTAAGAAGAATCGCTGTAGGGATTCATTGAATTCACCTGCAAAAGGAAAATGTGCAATATAACTGAAAAATATTTAGCTTCAAAGCTAGTAAAAATAAATTCCTTTATTTTCAGATATTTCAATCATTAAATTTGGAAATGAATTATTTACTGACCTGCATCTGCCTTCGTTTCAATTGCTGATACATGGCTTCGGCTTCAAGTAACCGAGCTCGTAATTCTTCAATCTCTTGAAGATAACCTTGAACCAAACTGGTCACGTCTCCGCCACCAGAAGCAACCCATTGTCCTGCTGCTTTTTCTGCCAAGAGCAAAGCATTTTTGGCAGTCAGAGCTTCTACCGTTTCCGTCAAAGCTTTCACTCTCGTTCGCAGACTTTGCAATTCACTAGTCAGCATTTGATTCTCATGCCAGGCGTCGTTTATTCCATCTTCTCCAACGACTCGTTTTCCTGAAACAAAATAAATTTGAATTAAGGTTTTAAACATTGAATCAAATTAAACTTAAATTAATTTTTTAAATATTGAATCAAATTAAATTCAAAGTAAATTTTTAAACAATGAATCAAATTAAATTTAAATTAAATTTTTAAAAATTGAATCAAATTAAATTCAAATTAAATTTTTAAACAATGAATCAAATTAAATTTCTAAACATTGAATCAAATTAAATTTAAATTAAATTTTTAAACATTGAATCAAATTAAATTTAAATTAAATTTTTAAACATTGAATCAAATTCATTTTATGAATTTTTTATATGCAAGTTTAGATTGATTAAAATTATCCAGAGAATTTGCAGATGATTGAATGTAGAATTGAACCAAGAATAAAGAGTGCGAAAATCAGGGATTGTTGATATTTTTATCTCGGGTATTTTTGGTTCTAAGAGCAGTTAAAATTACCTTGTCGATACTCCAATAATTCGAGTTGAAGCTGCTGTATTTCTCTGCGAAGTGAGGCGATAGTCCTTGAACTCTTGTCTTGATTGATGGTCACCTTGTTCTTTATGTTTCTAGCACGATTTGCATATTTAAGGGTACTTAGCGTTTCCATGAAGTCACGATCGCTTGGGGATACACAAGCGATCATAACCGTTTGACTGTTGCCTCCTAGAGAATCTTGAAGTAATCTAGTGAGCTTCGAGTCACGATAAGGTACGTGAAGTGCTTTTTTTGATTTATCTCCCAAAGCCGAAATGACATTTCCCAAAGCAAGCTGCAAAATTTTGTTCCATTTTATGTTAAATAGATTTTTAAAAACAGGGTGGAATTTTAATTCCAACAGAGTTTTAATTGAAGAAATATCCTGGAATCGTGTTTTAATTTAATTTTAATTTTAATTAAAAAGTGAATATTCAGGTGCTTCAAAGTTGGCAAATTAAAATTTCAGTTTGTTATTTTTAAACCTGGATAAAATTTTAAATCCTTTCCAGTTTCAATGCTTTAAATTTCGTCGGTTTAAATTTAAAGTAGTAATTTTTCGAGTACTTTTGTACCCAAAGCATTGAAATTTCTAGAAATTACAGAAGTTTCAGCATTGAAGTTTCCAATACTCTGAAAATGAGATTCTTGAGAAAGCAATTTTTGTTAAATTTGGACCCTTTTAGACTTGAAGCACAACAACTGAAGCGTGCTCTACAATAGTGCTTTATACACCAATTTGGTCGAAATTGAGTTAGAAGAAGAAGCTTCCGAGCTCGCAGAATATTCGTCGTTCTTCGCGCAAAGTCAAATTTATTCCTCATTAACTTTTACTACAGTAAGTAAATTTTGTAATTTTATGAATATAAACTTAACAGTGTGTCATATACGTCGAATTACCGACCGCTTTTTATTTATATTTGACAGGTTTATTGAGAGAGAAATACAAATATTACGCTGAAATTATGGTAAATAATAAATAAT
>JBAGKK010502606.1:0-14663 GCA_037177015.1 Euceroptres primus | reverse complement strand
CTCTTTTTTCCCTCAGATTGGTGCTGGTTCTCCTTCCGTAGTCCCACACACGGCTGTACTCTCGTGGACACTCGTAGGAAGTTCTTTGACGAGAATAATGTCTGCACGATTGTTACATTTGCACTGATCTGATAGTTGCTTTACCGAAGCAATATTTTACACACGCGAGAAATGTTTGTTACGTGGTAAAAAATCCGGCTCGAAGGACCAAAAAATGTATTGCATCTGCTACGATGGGTTTAGGTAATTAAACTCGGGAATGTTAGGTTAAGATATAAAATTTATTCGTAAACAATCACTGTTATTAAAGCACACAAGAGAAAAAAGAGGTTACAAAATGGGAGAACATAGCCTGATTTCGGCGCACTCAGGTGTTCTCTTCTTGCTGGTTACAAAGTATCTAACATTTTTCCAATCGCTCAGCTGAGAGCGAACTCTAAGGGTTGCCAAAGCAGAAAGGTGGGAAGGGTCTCGAAGTGCCCGATTGGTTACAAAACATAATGGTTGAGGTGGCTGGACAACTCCTTCATCTGACGTCACATTTTGGGTTTTTTCCCGGTAATGGTAATAGAGAGAGGTTGATTACTTTGGAAGCGATTCCCTGAACGCAATTACCAAGGGTTAGGGCCCTAATGGCTTAATGCGGCTGTATAGACTTAGACGTCCAAACGGATCGGTACAAATAAAGCGATAAATTTAATGTTTGAAACGTGAGGTTTGGCAAATTTTGGAGCCTACGACGGATTAACATATAAATCTTCTACGGTGACACTAAAAGGATCTAGGCTTTAAGACTGCTACTTTACTATCCAAGAATAATAAAAATGGAAAATTGTTACGACGTAACAAATATAAAGATATAAAAAAGGGGTTTCCTTCTGCATTCCTTATCCTATCTGATAAGGAGGAAAAATTTGAAGGGAGGAATGCCACGTCCGGACGTAACATAAACAAGTATAATAGTATTTTTCTATACAAGCGCACGAAGGAGGCAATGCCCGCATGAGTGCTGCGCCTTCACATGAGTGCTGCGCCTTCACATGAGTGCGGCTTTGCCGCCTTCGCGGACTACTATGCGTTCATTAAATGTTGACCCCTCTACAAAAGTGTTAAAAACTCAGTGAAAAAAATCGCTAATAAACAAGACTAACTTGATTGCAAAGATAATTTTATTCTGCACAAATAATCTATTCAAGTACACTAACTTAAAAAAATATTTCGAAAGATATGAAGCGGTAAATGTTAAAAAACAGGGTTCACGGACCTACTTTTTCGTTTGTGAACTTCCAAATGTCAAATCTTTGTCTAAAATGATGAAAACGGGTTGAAAAAAATCAAGTATCTTTCTGAAAGCTTTTTTAATTCATAGTCAAAAAGAAAATTCCAAAATGTTAATAATTTTAGCCTACAAATAACGGTACTAATAACGATAGAACGATGTGTTTGAGCTTGAAGTGTTTCAAAAAATTCTACGAATACAATTGTTTAACAAAAAAAGTTGTGAAATTAATACGAAAAGCGTTATTAACGTTTATATTTTCTGGTATTTTTTTCTGCACTGGAGGTTCAAGGGCTTAAGCGATACTCTCAGTAGGGGGCGAGTAGCGTGGTCCAGTAGCGAGTAGCGAGTGGTTATTCAAACTTTTCACCAGGTGTCTGGAAGCAAAAGCACAGAACAGAAGTTAAAGTTGTCAAAGGCGTAGGACATTTTTCTTGTAAAGTTAAATGCAAGAAATACAATTTTTGACTCTGCAAATTTCCAAAATAAGAGAAGAAGAAAGAAAAGAGAAGAAGGAAACAAAATTTCAACCAAATTCTTCAATTTTCTACAAAAACAGTTAAATTTTCAACTAAAAAAGATTATTTTTTAAACAAAAATAGATTAGTTTCATTTTCAGTTACAAAGATTAATTTTCAATGAAAAAAAAAATAAATTTTGAAGAAAATAGTAAAATCCTGAACAAAAATAGATTGATTTTAATCAAACAGCTGCATTTCAAACCAAAACAGATTACGTTTCTACCAAAATTAATGAATTTCCAAACCAAAAAGATGACTTTTCAACTGAAAAGATCAATATTCTACCAAAACTGGAATAGTTACATTTTTAGTTGAAAAATTAATATTTCA
Source organism: Euceroptres primus (assembly GCA_037177015.1). NCBI lineage: Eukaryota > Metazoa > Arthropoda > Insecta > Hymenoptera > Figitidae > Euceroptres > Euceroptres primus. The sequence continues at coordinate 12,533 of JBAGKK010502606.1, read as the reverse complement.
ACAAATAAAATATTTCAATTTTTAACCAGAAAAGATGAAATATATATCAAAGAAAAACGATAAAAAATGTCCAAGAATTGTAATTAATAAAGTGAAATTTAATATTTTATTTATAATAAAAGTGTAATCTATCGTTAATCGCGATAAAGTGACAATAATTTATTGCATGCTTTTGTAAATTATATCACTACAGTTTCAAAAATAAGTTTTTGAAATACCTGCATGCAAAGTTCAACTTCTCGTGGCTGCACAGCAAGCGTAAAGTGCCCGATTCACGCATTTCCTGGGAGATGTTATTCGCACACTGGTTCCAGTGTGCGAAGAAAAACGCATAGGATATTCGCACACTATTGATGGCCAATCACAAAACAGCATTCACATTCGCGGTAGGACTCTGACAACAGCTGATCATTCGCAAACGACTGACGGACGCAAGAATAGAATGGACAGAGCGCCATCATGCGTCCACGGTCTCCACTCCTTCATGCTCATCGCACGATAACCCAGTCAAGGAGCGCTATCTAACATGATGTTTACGAAGTTCAGTTTGACAGATCAAGGGACCTCTTTTTTTTCTTAAAAATGATTGAAAAATTTTCAGTTTACTAGATTTTAGGGCCAATGTGAATCTTTTTAGTAGGGTGTTTTTCCTTCCGGGGCTTCCGCCCCCCGAACCCCCCGCAAGGGTCTCCTCCCTTGACCCCGTCGGGGCTTCGCCCCTGGACCCCAGTACACTTTATCCAAGTTTCTTTCTTATTCACTGTGCTTTTTTATTCACTTTCTTTCTTAGTCACATAGTCTTTTTGACTATGAATTAAGAAAGCCGTCAGAAAGATACCTGATTTTTTGAACCCGTTTCCATAATTTTTAACAAAGATGTGACACTTGGAAGTCCACAAACGAAAAAGTAGGTCCGTGAACCCTGTTTTTTAACATTTACCGCTTCACATCTTTCGAAATAATGTTTTTAGTTAGTGTACTTGAATAGATTATTTTTGCAGAATAAAATTATCTTTACAATCAAGTTAGTCTTGTCTATTAGCGATTTTTTTCGCTGAGTTTTTGACACTTTTGTAGAGGGATCAACATTTAATAAACGCATAGTAGTACCGAACACTATTTTTTGAAAAACTTCATGGAAAGTCCTCCTTCGCATACCTTCTAGAGGCGCCAAAAGGAGGCTTGTCTTCTTCTTCTAAATTCCTTAGGAGTGAAACACACCCCTAATGTTTACGTTGGCAACGTACTGGCTCTTGAAGCCTTGTACATATAGTCATGCCCGGGTGAAAAATAAGCTGGGAACTAAGCGGAGTACGGGCGTCCTTCAACACCATCTGAAGCAGAGTAGGAAACCTCTCGGTCCAAACGGACGTCGAGCAGAGGTAGCATGCGACCACGCCAGTAGGGGAAGGGAGACGAGGCGAAAGCATGTGTGCTCTCGTTCAGCCCCCCCCCCCCGTCGCAAACTGCTCCACCCCTCGCGGACAGGCGTGCGTAGGCGGCAACTTTTGAATTAAAAGTTAGATTTTAAGATTGGCTTTTTTGAGAAACTTGCAAATGTGTGAGATTATATCGTATGACGGGTTTACTAAAAATTGGTAACTACAGAAAGGAGGGGGCATTTTAGAGCCTTAAATAGGGATTTAATTAGGGTATGATAGTAAATTTCAAATCTAGGACAGGCCCAGAGAATATGGTCTAGGTCCTCCTCCAGATCAGGGTTACATGGACAGCCAGCGGAGTCTATAATATGTTTTCGAGCCAGACTGGCATTGAGCGAGTAATGGTTGCTTCTCATGCGACAGAAAAACACGATCCATTCTCTCTGAGCATTGAAGGAAGAGAACCACGGTTTTTTTCGTGGTTTATAGTAGCGCTGGGTGTACAGGGCACCCTTGGTTTTCCCAACTGTCGTAAAGAAGGAATGGCAGCTACAGATGAGGATTTTTCGTGCGGCCCTAAGAAAATATGAGTGGGGGATGGAAATGTTGAGAAGATTGCCCTCAATGGCAGCAGATCTAGCATGCTCATCCGCCAGTTTGTTGCCTGTGATCCCCAAGTGCCCGGGGATCCAGACCAGAGAAACTGGACAGTTCAACTTGAGCAAGGTATTAAGGGCGTGTGATACGTTATGATGTCACGAATTACCGACGGGATATATAAAATATTCGGTAATCCTATTTTTAAACAAACAAAGATATCAAATTGAAACTTAAGAGAATGATAGATAATATGATAGGGCACATCTGTTATGTGTCATTTTTTCAAAATTAAAAAAAAATTTTTTTCAAAATTTTGAAAAAATGACACATAACAGATGTGATAGGGCACATCTGTTATGTGTCATTTTTTCAAAATTTAAAAAAAAATTTTTTTTCAAAATAATTTTTTTTCAAAATTTTGAAAAAATGACACATAACAGATGTGCCCTATCATATTTTCTATCATTCTCTTAAGTTTCAATTTGATATCTTTGTTTGTTTAAAAATAGGATTACCGAATATTTTATATATCCCGTCGGTAATTCGTGACATCATAACGTATCACACCCCCTTAAGACGATTTCTTACGAGGAAAATGAGACTGGATTTGATGGATTTGGGGTCTGGGTAGGCCACACTGGTCAAGACGCTCAATGAGTCGGAGAAGATAACTGCTTTTGGGATATTATGTTTGAGAATGGAGTCTAGAGCATATAAAATGGCAATTGCTTCGATCGAGAAAATCGAAGCAAAGCTGGATAGTTTCCATGAGTGAGAAAAATTGGCTGAAGGACAGACGAAAGCACAACCCGCAGATGAATCTCGATTGGACTCGCCTTCCCAACGCAACCTCCACCTGCGGAGAGAATACGTGGTCCTCGTAAGGGAAGTCAAAGAATGGTTGTCTGAAAGATCTGTGAATTTGGTGTTTGAAATTTCGAACCTTCTCAAACGCTATGATTAGGACGAAAATGTTTTTAATGCGATAAGTGTTCTTACGTTCAGTGATGTTCCAAAGATTTAAGAGGTTGTCCGGAAGGAGATGGTCTACGTTAGTAAAAGTTCTTATCAAATATTTTCTCGCTAAGAAATTGAATCTTTTCTTGAGGGGTGGTTCGCAGGAGTCTGCTAACATTATAATTATAGGAGTGCTCTCTGTATAGCCTAAGGCTAATCTGAGAGCTTGGTTGTGTATTTTTTCCAAATTATCAAAAAAATTTATGACATTGAAATGTGAAGATGTGAGAACCATAGTCTAAACAGCTCTTGATGAGGGCGTCGTAAACCGTCAAGAGAATGCTGGGGTCAGCACCCCACCAAACACCTCTCAGAACCTTGAGGATGTTAAGAACCTTGCGACTTTTTTCTGCTAAATAAGCAAAGTGATTGTCGAAGGTGAATCTGTAATCTAAAAATATACCTAAGAATCTGACGGACTCTGGGGCAAAGATTGTGATGTTATTTGCATGAAGCGCATAGCTTGGTTCGTTCAGGTCTATTTTTGCTTTAGAAAAGAGGATTAGTTTAGTTTTCTCTGGACACAGCTCGAGACCTCTCGGGGGTAAGAAATCGGCGAGGATGTCCAGACAGTTCTGGAGTAATGCAACACATGCATTGGGATCTAGAGATCTGCAAATAATAGCGATATCATCCGCATACTCGAGAAGAATGCATCCGTTGGGGAGAAGGACGACGAGCTTTCTGGTGTAGACAGAATAAGAAATGGGACTGAGGATACTGCCCTGGGCGAGCCCTACAGTGCTGGTTCTGAGACCTACTATTTCGCCGCTAATTTTAAAATATATATTCTTGCATGCAGTGGAGTTGTAAATGAAACGGGCAACAGGCCAAGGAACTCCGACGTCACGAAGGTCCTCTGACAGGATTTGTGACATGACGCTGGAAAAGGCTCCCTTGAGGTCTAAAAAGAGACCCGCGGTGATCTCTCTGTTGGTAAAACCCGTCCAAACTTCAGTGGTCAGAATATCCAGGTTGTCCGTACAAGATCTACCCTTCCTGAATCCAAACTGTGACAGTGATAAATATAAATTATGTTCAAAGTACCAGTTCAATCTATTGTGTATGAGTTTTTCCATTAGCTTAAAGAGGCAAGAGGACGGGGAAATTGGGCGGAATTTCCGTGAGGTTGTTTTTGGAATAAAAAAAATGAGAAAGTTATTCCAAGACGATGGGAAAGTTCCTGAGGTGAAGATTTTACTGTAGATATCAAGAAGAGCAGATCTGGCTTTCTCTGGGAAATGTTGAATGATGTTGAAATCTACTTTGTCGAGACCCGGGGAAGACCTTGTTTTGAGCAAAGAGATAGCTATAGATAGCTCCTTTTCAGCAAAAGGTGCTTCCAGAAAAGCGTTAGCTATGAAGTTTGTTGGGAAATTGTCGTGATATACTGTCGGCGGGCAAAGATCTTCGGCTAGCTGCTGGAGTTTTAACACCACCTCTCCATCTGCTGACCAAGAGGCGGTGGCAGGCTGAATGAGTTTATTTTCAAAGCATTTAATTACTCGCCAGACCCTGGAGATAGGAGTCAACCTGTCCAGAGATTTACAGAATTTTTTGAAAGATTTTTTCTTACCTTGTTGAATGTACGCTTAGCTCTAGCTTCTATTTTTAAAAAAATTAACATAGTTTTCAAAATTAGCGGTTTTTCTAAGTGCAGAAGTGGCTGCCTTTCTGTCAGCAACAGCCTGATCCGTTTCACCACGGAGCTGGGACGAACTTCTTTTTCCGGGAGGTGTGGTTGGAACGGATGTGTGGTTTGGAGTAGGGAGTGGCAGATTTAACTGCCTCATCCACTCCTTTGATAAAAATATCGTAATTGATAAGCACGTTAGAGTCAGGAGAGCTAGCGTTTAGTTCGGTCTTCTTGAAAAAAATTGACAAATCTGTGGCCAGTGGCACTGACTGAAAGAGATTAACTATGGACAGAATTGGTGAAGTGAGGGAAATTGAAATTCGATGTGGACGGAGTCGGAGGGGTTATCCTGGATGAGGAATGCTTTTTGGGGCGGATTGCGGCTTTGGCTCCCACAAAAGATACACCGTGCTGAGCAGCATAGGAGCTGAACTATTTTTGGAATTGTAATTCCGGGCAGTCTATTGAGTTGGCGTGATGTGGGCCACAGCAGTGGACGCATCTGGCCTTGGAGGCATCTTTAGCATAGGGGCAAGGCTCATCTGTCGAGTGTGCGTGAGATTCTTCGCAGTGTAGGCAACGAGGGTTTGAGCGGCATAGAGCAGCTATGTGTCCGTATCTTAAGCATTTCAGGCACATCCTAACCTGAGGAGTGTAAATGTTTACAAGCATGGAAGCCTTGTAAATTGCGACTCTGTTTGGAAGCACAATGCCTGAAAATGTGATTAGAATGGATTTAGAGGAGACCGATTCGCTTACCGATTCGGATCTTTGGGTTTTGAAGAGTCAGGATCGCGTTGTATAATTATCCTACAGACTCCTTTTTGAGAATTAGGGTAGCGGTTCGACAAATCTGGAGATTTTACATGACGCGTGGAGGGGCGATTGTTTCCTGGACCTGGAAAAGGAGCAGACGTCTGCTCCTGCACAGTCGTGGAAATGGAAGAGGTTGCAGAGTTAGGGTTTGGACTGGGGCCTGATAGAGGAGGGCTTTCAGTGATAGCAGGAGTATAAATCGAATCTGCCACCTTTGGATCTTGAGTGGCCATGCTTTCCTCAGTGTAATCTGGAGGAGAGGAGCCAGCAGCACCATTCTCTTTGACAGCTTGGCTTTTGGGTACTTTAAACATTTTAAGACGCTTTACGGAAGTATCGGCCTTGAAGAGGGGATCTTGACCTCTGGATTTCCTAAATCTGTTGCTAACGTTTTCGCTAGATTTTTTGAAAAGCATTGCAGTATTGGCTTCCTGCGATATCAGGGTCGAGCAGCGAGCATTTATTTGCTAATAGATTTGGCGGGGGGTAACCTCCACCTGGGTCTTCGGATTCACCATTAAACGAGGCCATCCGCACACGGTGCTGCCACCTGTCGCACGCCACTCGAACTCACGCGAGCCTGCGCAAAGTCTCCACCGACCACGCTGGTCGGCGAAGAGGTTAACGTGCACCGAATCAAATCAAAAGGATATGAAATGATTTAAGCGGCGCACTACGAATTCTTGTGCTAACACGTGCCCGTTGCGCATGCTAACAGTGTAAGAAAATTTTTCTCGCACATGTGAGAACTTCGTACACTGTGAACATGCGCATCAAGCACGTGTTCGCGAAAGCTTCCTTTCGGTGACTCTAGATGATACGCGAAAGAGGCTTTTCCATGGAGGTGTTGCAAAAAAGTAGAAAAAGTATGAATTATGCTTAAAAACTGTTACTATTAATTTCTAAGTATCCTTCTACTGCGATTCCTCAAAAGCAGTCGAGTATGAATATGGCAAGTCGCGACTTGGAAACCTTGAAATTTTTTTTCAATAATATAAAAAATCACATCTTTTATAATTTTTTACAATTTCAGGAATGTATCAGTTACATTATTTATAATTTGAGAAAAAGAAAATTGATGATTTCCTTCACGTTGACAAATAATAATTAAAAATTTTTTTTGAATAAGCTATGGAAAATTTGCAATTTCGCTTACTTTTTAAAATTTTATCAAAATTCAATATTTTTGGCGTAACTTTGTATGCAGATACTTTTTTGTAGGATCGATAATAACGGAGTTAAAAAATCTTGGAAAAAAGTGACCTAAGTTTTCAATTGTAAATATCTTTGAAAATATTGCAAATTTTGCAAAATCATTTGGTAGTAATATTTAGTGCTCTAAAATCAATACAATAACCAAAAATAAATATAATCGGTGATTTGAAAAAATTGCAAAATTCTGAAAACCACTTATTTCAAAGTTTCACAAAAATCAGACTTTTTACAATTTTTTATCGTCACATTGTATCCATCATTTTGAATTTTAGAAATTTGGCTTTGAATTTGTAATCAGCAACACGAAAAACACCTCATTTCCAATTTTCAAAAAAATCAGACGGTTTCTACAATTTTTGATCGCCATATTGTATCCACCATTTTGAGATGGGTACATAGGTTTGAATCTCCGAAGAGTTAGAAATTTGTTACTTAAGGATAAATATCCGACGTGTTTATCTTATCGCTGTAAATAAATTTTTATCCATAGGAAAAGTACTCGTATATTCTGATAATTTTATTTTATTTACTTTCAGTTAATTAAATCAAACGAGGACCCTATAGTAGGGTGGTCCTTTTTTAAAATTCGTTTGCTTCTACTGGCGGAATTTTTTCGTATGTTCAAAAAAAGGAAGACCCCAAATTTTAGCCAAATCGGTTAATATTTACTTTGAAATTATTTCCCATGAGATTTACATGGGAGAAATCATGCAGAAATGAAAAATCTACATAACTTTTTCAATTTTTATTTGAATTCTCCGTTGACAAAAATTTTCATGGGACGCTTAAAATATATTCATAGTTAAAAACTCAAAATTTTGAAAAATCACAAAATGACGGCCATCTAAATGGGTCCAGAAAAGCTATTTCTTAAAGTTATTGACAAAGGGTGACCAAAAATTGTGAAAAAATTTAATAATTTATTCTCAAGCGAATGCAAGATCTCAATATCCAAAATCTTGAAAAAATACAAAATAGCGGCTAATTCAAAACTCAAAAATAGTACATTTCGATACGTATGTGAGAGGTGATTATTTAGCGCACGAGACGTTTTTCGCACGAGCGAAGCGAGTGAGAAAAGTCAAGTGCGCTAAAAATTACCTTTCACACAAGTATCGAACAGTATTTTATACCACGAGAGTCGAAAAATCATGTCAAAGTTGAGATTTTGAGGTTAGAGTGGTATAAATACTTTTTCCCCACAGTTTTCAACGTATTACTTTTAAACTTTGGGAAAACAAATTTTTTAGCTTCACAAATTATTTGATAAATTTGAAAATCGAGAATTTGAAAAAAACAAAATGGTGGACATTTTGAAATTAAAAAAAGCTCATTTTTGCATATTTCAACGAAATACTTCAGAAACTACTTGATAATTTTTAAAATTCAAAATATTGAAAAAATCCAAAATGGCGGCCAATTCAAAATTAAAAAAAGCTTATTACTACGATGTTCAAAGAAATACTTTTAAGCTCTATGAGAAAAAAAATGTTGATGCAGAACCTATAAGATAATTCGAGAAAATAAGGGAAAGATTTATTTTCATATTTTTGAATGGTATCTGTTTAATGAGAAATAAAAGAAGAACGTAGTACATCTAAATAAAAAAAATTATTTATGCAGTTTCTTAGGCCAAAGAAACATAGTTTTTTAAGCCAAACACTTTGTTTTTATGAAGTTTCAAAGTATTTCGTTGAAAATTATAAAAATGAGCTACACTCATCTCGCGTAACTATGCTGCTCATTCTTATACCGGCTTCACGGTTGTTCACGCTTGAATGCTTCTGTCTCCCCCGCCCCTGAGCGTCCCTTGACACTCTACACTGAAGGCCATCGCTCGAACAGTCAGGGCCGCTCAGAAGTTGTTTACATCGCGACTCTCTGGGCATATACTTTTGTACGTTCAGAGACTATATATGCGGTCCTCAGTGTTGATATAAGAGTGCTCGCTCGTCGCTGTAAATCCGGTTCAAACTGGATTTTAATAGCGCCCAGTACTATGCCGTGCACCCTCGAGGCCGGCCCAATTACACGAGATGAGTGTATTTTTTAATTTTGAATTGGCCGTCATTTTATATTCTTTAAAAATTTTAGACTTTTAAAATTACCAAGTAATTTCTGAAGCCAAAAAATTTGTTTTCCCAAAGTTTAAAAGTAATACGTTGAATGCCTATGAAAATATTTTAAGCATCCCATGCAAATTTTTGTTTTCGGAGATACAATGATTCGAAGAAAAATTGAAAATGTTATGCAGATTTTTCGTTTTTCCGTGATTTCTCTCATGAAAATCCTATGGGAAATTCCAAGGCCCATGCATGGTGGATAAATATTAACCGATTTGACTAGAATTTGGCATACTTTTTTTTTGGGGCATACGAACAAATTCGACCAGTGGAAGCAAACGAATTAAATAGAAAATTTACTCTATAAATAAGGACCACCCTGCCCTATAGGGATTCCAACGGAGCTCTTTTCGTAATTAGGCTGTGGAAGGGTGAACCACTTAGAACCCTACTAGATAATCTAGTGAGGCCTAGATCAGAAAGAGCGTTCCGAAACTGATGGGGACCCTACTAATTTTCCACAGTAGAGTCCGATGGGAAATAGGGAAAACTTGCCGGAGCCCTAGTAGCACGCTTTCGAAATTTCTACACGGTAAATAGACTCATATTGAATGGAGGCGTCGATTTTTCTTTGATCAAAATATGTTACAGAGATGATTTGTAAAGTTATTTCTATAGAGCTAGAGTAACTGTCCCAATTACTGCGGTTTTAAGCTTTAACCTCACTTTAATAGAATTTTTCTCTTATTTTGTATTGAAATAACAAGACTTTTCCATTTTATTCGAAAGCATAATGTATTTTGTTCATACAAAAAAGAAGACAAGTACAGGAACCTAACGTAACGTATGAAAAAATAAAAAAATTAGACAAGTAACATATTGTACCTATTTCTGCGGTTGAAAACAAAAACGGTGTATGTATTACTACAAACTGAGGTACCTATTACTGCGGATTTAAATTTTGTATATATGTTTACAAGCACGTGAATCACAAAGGAGCAATTCTACAAAATATTTCAGTTACCTGAGTGCTGGTTTTTGAATGATTGTAGATTTATTGAATAATTCAACCAAAAACTTGAAGCGGACTTAGGTTTTGTTTACATGATTGGTTAAATTGACGGATAGCACATGGAGAGTAGCACTTGGGGACAGAAAACTTATTTATACTTATTTTATTATAATTAGGATAAAAATCGCAGTAATTCGTACACCTGCAGTAAAGCACTTAACCCTATCAAGAACCGGGATTAAAAGTTTAGGATTTTTGAAAAAGTTACTTTAAAAAAACGTAACTTAAAAACTTAAAAGAGCTCTACCATCAGGATGAATCAACGGCAGAACATTTTTAGTTTTAGCCTGATTTTTCAAGATCGAAAGAAGACACTTTAGGGGTTACGGGATATTGAATTGATTCCGACGGAACGATTCTGCCGTAACCACAAGAAGAAAATGACTCTCAAGGAATCGGAATCCACCTGCGGTATATTTTTCTGTCAGAAAAAGGGCAAATATTATCAATCTCATGCTGTTGCAGAAAATACATGGCTTGAAAGGTGTCATATTTCCGCAGCCTCATGTTTTTTAATTACATAAAACTTCGCAGTGAGCTTTAGTTTTGAGCAAATCATCAGAGAGAGCAGCCTTTTGGAAGGTCAGCAAGTTTCTAGCGAAACTGTTGCAGATAGTTTTTCTTTCTGCAGAGAGGTGTGCATGATTGCTTTCAACGAGCATCCCAAAGAAGAAGGTCGCACACTGAGAGACTTTCTATTTGAATAAATGATTGAATAAAAACGATTGAAACTTTAGTATTCTACGATATCAAGAACGGAAAAAAGTGATGCGTTTCAAAAATTGATATAGTGGTTTTCAACCGGCAAATTTCATATTTTTGTTACAGTAAGTGAAAAAGGCGTTGCACTATTTAGTAAAAAAAGTGTGAATATTTAATATTCACTATATCAAAGTAAACGAGAGGTTTCAAGATGATATAAACATAATGAATTCAAAAGATTAAAACAATCTTTTCAAACTTTCGTAGAAACAATATGAGATTCTGAAATTCACTATACGAAAAATTATGTCTCATCGTTAGAAAGGACCCATGTAGAAATCGCCCGATTTGTCCCCATGCCAATTAGGGCGGTGGTCAGATCTTTGCTAGAACAACTGGAATAGTAAGTTCTAGTCAGGACCCCTTAAGGCACTGTTAGGATTTTCCATTCTTTTTTTACTAGAAAATATATGCACGTCTAGTTAGACCCCAATCTTATATTTTAACCAGGTTTTAGTTGAGCGATAATTCGAATAAAAGAACCAAGAAGTTCTAGTCAGGAACTGTTCGGGTCTTAGTCAGTATGGCCCGTTTTACTGAAATATGTCCAATTCTCATCAAAACAAAAAAATCATAATATTTATAATATAGATATTGAAAAAAACAGTTTAAAATAAAATTATAAGAGTTTTTACAGCACATTTGAAAAATCAGATACTCGTCCTCCAAAAAATGTGAAGTCCAAGAGACACACATTGCAGTCATTGCAGTTGCCCATGCGTGCGATATAATATGTAGGTAAAACCTTTTTACAAGTTTATTAACGATGGAGAAAAAGCGAAGACTGCAAGATCAAGGACGATTAAGAGCAAACAAATTTCGATTGAATCGAAAATTGAAAAACAAAGAATGGAACGAAGGAAGTAATAAATGAGGAAGATGATGCTGACAGTTCTAGTGATCAAAGTGAGGTTATGGATGTTTCTGCAGAATGCTCTCAATCCAATTCTGAAGGTAATTAGTTATAATATCTATAATTAACAGAAGTATATACGATATTTAAGGATTTTTGTATAATTTTTTGGAAACGTAACTAGTATTTCACTGTTAATAAATATGAATTTTCGTTTTTATAACCTTTCATACATTTTTCATATTCTGTATGCAACTATAAATGTGTTATAGTGTATAGTTATTCTTATATCGTTTCAAATTTCGAAATCCTTGTTAAAGATATTAATTTAATAATTACAGGTAACAATTAAGAAGAAAGTGCTACTGTTTTCATCGAAGAATTGGAGCAAAATTCATCTGCTAATTCAAGGGACGAAATTCCAGCAGAAGACGTTCGTGTTCAAGAAGAAAATTACGATATTGAGTATAATGAGGATGAAAATTTGGTTATAAATTACTATGAAATGCAAGGTGAATCCTCTGAAGGTTCTTCAAGCGAGAACGATTTTGAAAATTTGGAAGAAGAACCGAATATTCCCGAATAAAATATCCCTCCAGATATAGAAAAATTGTGCGAGTGGGGCCAAAAGTTAAATCAAAAAGATCTTGATGTTTTACTAGGTATCCTAAGAGAAAGGTTGCTTCCAACATTACCAAAATCTTCGAAGACGTTTCTTCGGACGGTAGATGCTTGATATAATATTATTGAAATGGACGATTGTAAGGGGAAGATGGGTCAGTTCGTATACTTCAGTATAAAAAAAAAGTTTAGAGGATTCTGCTAATCCTGCCATTCACGAAGAAAATAAAATAGAATTGCTAGTAAGCTACGATGGTCTACCTTTAAGTAAATCAGGTGACGGTCAATTTTGGGTGATCTCAGCTAAAGTGCACTTTAATCCTGACATATATATGTCGTTTTTCCTATTACTATATTCTTTGGACAGTCGAAACCAAATACACTCGTCGCCGAATCGAAAGCCCCTGAACCGAAAACACCCTTCATGGTCGTTCACGCTTCATTGATTCTGTCCCCCGCCCCTGAGCGTCCCGCGACGGCGCCATCGCTCGAGTAG
>JBAGKK010502595.1:0-14664 GCA_037177015.1 Euceroptres primus | reverse complement strand
TAAAAAAAACTGGTAAGCAGAAAATTCCAAAATTTTGGATTTCGACTAATCTCGACCAATACTACAACACTATGTAGTTCGCCTTTTTGGTTCCGCATACTTTTTTTTTTGTGGGCTTGTGTAATTATCCAAAATTAAAATAGTCTGAATAGAGAATGTTGTGAAAATTAGATGTATCTGAATTTCAGTCTAAATTATATAACTCGTACGTGATTTCTATGAAATTTGATATTCTCATGCTTTGCGAACCGAGTCTAAAAATAATCGTCCACATTTTAGAAACATTTCTCCGGCGGAGAGCATAGCAGTGTCGATTGCAGCGGTTGGAGAAGGTTGGCACAATTATCATCACGTCTTCCCCTGGGATTACAAAACCGGGGAACTTGGTAATTATTGTTTTAACATAACGACAGCTTTTATCGATGCTTTCGCCCGAATAGGATGGGCATACGATCTCAAGAGTGTCTCCCCGGAAATGATTCGTCGCCGGGCAAACAAATATGGAGATGGGAGTCACAATAATCAAATTTGGGGTTACGGGGATCGCGACATTCCCAAAGAAGACTTGTGTGAACTGGAAAAAATGGACAAGAAAGTTAATTAAACTCAGAGACTGAAGGAGTAAAAAAATAACGTCCAATATTCTTGCGGCTTTAAACAACTATTTTTATTATAAAAATAGGTTTCTTATTCCGTAAGAAACGGAAATAACTCAGGAATCACCGTCGGTTATTCATCGAGATTTATGTTATGAGTATATTATGCGATATTGGAGTCGGTAAACGGAGTAACTATATTTTTTACATAGTTCTTAATTTACTTTGAGTCTGGATATTGTTATTAGCTGAGTATTTTTAAACACACTGTTCCCATTTTTTTTCGTTCTTACTGTCTATGCATTAATGCTAGGTATAAGGCCTTGATAAAAAGTGCAGATACTGCGTTTTTCATTTAAAAAAAGTCGAGGTTGCTGCTGATTACTGACTACTAGTTACTGCTGACTTCAATTACATTGCGCATACGAATGGATAAATGTTATTGTATAGTAATGGATCTAGAATTTAGATTAAATACTCTGTGCTCCTTATTTTTTTAAATCGAAAACTGCAATTTCTGACCATCCATTTGTAAGATTTATGTGTACGCGATCCCTTCAATATTATTTTTCATGTGTGCCTTATAAATTATAATTTGAAAATAAAAAAGCGTTTTCGCTTGATGTAATTTTGTTTTATATCTAATCAACAAATTCATGAACTTTTCAAGCATAAAGTTTATAAAGTCAGCGTATTTTTAAAGCATTTGTATTTTTTCTACGAAATATGTGGTGGATAATGAGAATAGCAATAATTTACGTGAAATCGAATTATAATATTCTTATGTCCTAGTGTACTGTTGTTTATAAACGTGCTTAAAATTTTGTTCGATTTTCGAAGGAGCTTAATCCTCTGCCTTTTTATAAGGCCTTTTTATAATTTTTAATTTCTAGCATAAGTATTTTTGTTTTCACTTGTGTAATTACTAGTCTACAAACTATAGAGAAATGAATTAATGACGACTGCTTAATTACTAGCACGTCAAGAAGAGTATTCCAGTATGAAATTCGAACCAAGCTTTAACCACAAATTTTTAACTTCTTGTTGCATTATTTATTTAATCGTTTATATAGTCTAGTAGTTGGGAAACTTTTTACATGAGAATTTGAAAAAAGTGAACTTCTAGTCTAGACCTTTCAAATCGAGCAAAGTCAGCAAATAATAAACATGTTAAAATAATGAACATGTTAAAATAAGAGAAGTAATGTTCTATCTTAAGCAAAAACTATCAATAAACTGAATATTTAAGAAATAGAAATACTGAAGTTATTTATGGATTTGTCCTTTACACGTATTCGATGTTTTTTCACGTAGTAAGAATCCAAGCAATATTTCAAATAATTCATTGTCGTCATTCTTGTATGAATTTGCAAAATAAGTGCCAGGTGTGAACTGAAGCGCTTTTCGTAAATTGTATCTGAAATAAAAAAATACAAAAAATAAAAATACAAAAATACAAGAATACAAATATATACAAAAATACAAAAAAATACAAAAATATAAAAATTCAAAAATATAATTTATCTAATTAAATTAAATTTAAAATTGACCTTTTTATAGTATTATATGTTATTGCAATATTATCCCGTGTAGAAATTTTCCCATCTTTCCCTATTTAACGTTCGATTTTGATGTGGACTCCACTAGAATTTCTGATCTAGAAAAAACTAGTAGGGATACTATCAGGCTCCTTTGGGTAATTACCAGTCTAGCAAAAAAAGATAGGGGCCCTATCAGGCTCTAGTGAGCCTCACTTGGGTATGGCAAATCTATATGTATCTGATGAGGCCCCGACCAGAGAATCCTCTCCTGCTCAATATATATAATCAGGGTCAAAGAAAAAAATATTTTTGGGGTGAAAAATTCACCGGTGATACAGCGATGCGGGAGGAGGGATAAAAATTAACTTATTTGTAATTTTTTCAACATTATATGAATTAGAGATTTTCCATTGTGCACATATTTAAATTTAACACGTAGTTTCATAAAACTCGGAATACTCTGTATATTTTTTTATCACCAATTTGAATTTAGAAAATTTTATTTTGGATTCTTTTTGTAATCAACAACCAGAAAAACTCTAAAGTTAAAAGTTTCATAAAAATCCGACTATTTCTTATTGTCATATTTTATCTGCCATTTTGGATTTTAGAAATTTTACTTTGGATTTATAATCAGCGACACGAAAAACCCCCTTATTTGGATGTTTCAAAAAATCAGACTATTTTTTACAACTTTTGATCGCCATATTGTATCCACCATTTTGAATCTTTGGATTTGTAATCTGCAACTCTAAAAATCCCTCAGTTCCAATTTTCAAAAAAATCAGACAACCCGGTAAGAAGACCAGAATTGAAAAAGATTAAAAAATTTGTGTACTTCAAGAGTAAAAGCAAGAATTATTTAATCTCATTTTATTAAATTTTTGGCCTATTTCTTTCTATCTAGCGATAGCACTGAGTTTCCTCTTAAAATGAATCCCAATCAATTCCACAATATACCTACAAAAACAACGGCATTTATTGTGAATACTTTTTAATGCCCTTTTAATCTTTTTATTAGGTGCTGAAATTTGAATTTAAAAAATTTTGAAATATCTCGAAAACAGTAGAAAATACACAAAAACGAATAAAGTTCCATCTAACTGATTCGTTAAACTGATCCATTAAAAACAATTTCAAAATTCCAAAATTTTGGATTTTACAAATTTTGAATCCGCTCCAATTTTGAATGCGCTCAATTTGGAATGCGTTTCAAATTTTTTTACGTCCGGGAAGTGATTAATGAAAATTTCGAATCGAAAAAAAATAAAACATTTTTTCCAATTCTTACGACTTTTCTAGACTTTATTGATAAGATTTATTTATTGTTACGTTTCGATAGCGGAAATTTTGAGATATCTCGATAACGGTAATCGATACACAAAAACGGACAAAATTTTGGGGTTTTCCTAAACGGGTGGGTCCTCGAACTGATCTAACTGATTCACGAAAAAAATGTTTAAAATTCAAAAATTTTGAATTAAACAAATTTTTTAAATTTGAAAATGGTATTCAAAGGGATTGAATTCTGTTCAGTTTCGGTTGCTGTTGACGGACGGAAAGAGATAGGCCAGAAATGGAATTCATCGGGATTGAAAATTTTCAATGCTGGGCTTTTCAATATGGGCTTCTTACTGGGTAGTTTTACAATTTTTTACCGCCATATTGTATGCGCCATTTAAAATTTTTTAAATTTGGCTCTGGATTTATTTAATCAATGATCCAAAAAACCTCTTATTTCCAAGTTTCAAAGAAATCAGACTATTTTTACAATTTTTAATTGTCACATTGTATTTTGAATTTTAGAAATTTGACTTTAAATTTGTAATATCGAATAAATCCCGATTGATGTCCGAAGATAGTTTAGGCAAACGGTTAACGTTACCGACTGCGATTTAAAAATAAAATAGGTACATAGGTTCGAATCTCCGAGAAGTTAAGAATTTTATTTGATACTTAAGGATTAAAATTCGACTTTTTACCGCCATATTGTATGCGCCATTTTAAATTTTTTAAATTTGGCTTTGGATTTTTAATCAATGATCCAAAAAACCTCTTATTTCCAAATTTCAAAGAAATCAGACTATTTTTACAATTTTTAATTGTCACATTGTATTTTGAATTTTAGAAATTTGACTTTAAATTTGTAATATCGAATAAATCCCGTTTGATGTCCGAAGATAGTTTAGGCAAACGCTTAGCGTTACTGACTGCGATCTCCGAAAAGTTAAGAATTTTATTTGATACTTAAGGATTAAAATTCGACTAGTTTATCATATACCGTCAAACGGGGCAACTTCGGACATTTGGAATTTAAATTAAAATTAAAATTTAATTTTCGGACAGTCCTAGATTCATCGCTTAAATTACTCAAAGTGTTTTTAATTAGGATCTGGAACCAGTTAAGGCTTAATTCCATAATTAATTCCATAATTTTAATTCCATATTCTAGTTGAAACCGTTTTGCTTAATTTAAAGTATCAATTTAGAGCTGTCCGAATTTACCCATGTCCGAAGTTGCCCCGTCTGACGGTATCGACGCGAATAAATGAATATCCATAGGAAAAGTGCTCTGATAATTCTGATAATTTTATTTTACTTACTTTCAATTAATTAAATCAAACGAGGACCCTATAGGGGCCCCAACGGTCAGGCTGTGGAAGGGCGATCCACTTAGAACCCTACTAGATAGTCTAGTTAGGCCCAGATCAAAAAGAGCGTTACAAAACTGATGGGGTCCCTACTAACTTTCCACAGTAGAGCCCGATGGGAAATGGGGAAAGTTTGTCGGAGCCCCATTAGAACCTTTTCGAAATTTCTACACGGGTTAGTTTTATGAACACTCTTTTTTCAATAGTTTTGTGATGAGTCTTTCAGTAGGATACCTGACTTACTACATACAATCTACATCAATATTTAAATTAGAAATTGCACAAAAGCGATCTAATTCCCGTTGTCTTATTTATGTTCAGCTCCGACTGAGAGGAAATGACAATGTAAAATGTAATGATATTCCTTCATAAGGTCGCAGGGTTAATCGAATTGTTTTTGTAGAATCTTGAAAGCTTTTCAGTCTTTTTCGAACCTTCCGCGAGTACAGATTACTCGAACAAAATTATTTCGGAGGGCTGATTATTTCGGAGGGTAAATTATTTCGGTTCAATCATTCGTGGATTTTTTTCAGTAAGAGAGTGCATCAAGTGAGATTTTCCTTGGAAGAAATAATAAAAAAGCATTCTTATTAATTTAGACTAAATTAGAATTTATTTTGTTCGGATGTTGAAGTGACATTAAATTATTTTGTTCCGATTGTTGAAGTGACATTAAATTAAAACAATTGCAAGTAATATTGGAGTAATTAAATTAATAAAAACGTACTATACAATAACAGTAGGTCAAACTTTCATTGTTATTCAGTAAAATGATGAATGCTTTAAATTGCAGATCTGAGTATTATTTTTTAGACTGAAATGGCGGAAGCAAACATAAAGGAAAAAAAACGTGAATTTAAATGGGTAACTGTCCTTTGGTATATTCATCTTCAAGTGCTGGGCTTGTATGGACTTGTCCTTCTCGTTACACAAGCCAAATGGTTGACTGTAATATATGGTAATAATAAAATTTGATGAAATAGCTATTTTTTTATTTACAAAAATTATGTTTAAAATTTTATTTTTCAGCCCTCTTTATTATGGGCCTTACTAGTTTGGGTATAACCGTCGGTGCTCACAGACTTTGGGCTCATGAGGCTTTTCAGGCTTCAGGAGTAATCAAACTTTTATTAATGTTGGGTCATACACTTGCTGGTGTGGTAGGTATTTCATTACATATTCATTGATCTAGAAATTAATATTAAATATTACTCGAATAATTATTCTATTTTCTATAATTCTATAATTATTCTATATATTTGACCAATAATAAAAATCTATTTTCCCAGGGTCCCATTTATGACTGGGTAATGCTACATAGGATTCATCACAAGTTCTACGGGACAGAGAAAGATCCTTATGATCACAATAAAGGATTTCTTTACAGCCATGTGTTTAGTTATTTAATGAGTGACATTCCTGATCGACAAAAAATTGAAAAGGATATAGATATGCGAGTTATTGAGGTTGATGGATATGTTTGGATCCAGAGGAGGTAATAGACATATTTCCTAAAGGTATTTAGGTATTTTAGGTATTTCCTAACTTGATAATTAATATTAATGTCTACTTTAAATTTTTTTTGCAGACTTTACTGGGTATTATTTCCAATTCTTGGACTGTTATTACCAATCAATGCACCAGCTGAATATTGGGGAGAGTCAATCATGAATTCTGTTTTCATCCTGGGTTTTCTGCGCTTAGCAGTCGCATGTCAAATGTCCTGCTTGGTGAACAGCGCTATGCTCATCTGGGGACTTAAGCCAGGAGACAAGTTAATGTCTATTCTCGATACTATGAACCTTTTCTTCAAAATCTTCTTTAAAATGCCCAAGAGTCACACCACCATCATCATTAATGGTGATGGCGTGTGTAGCAAGTGAACAAGGTGAAGAATAAGAAACAAGTGCAATGGGAGAAAAGCTAGGGTGATCCTAAAACTGCGAAAAAGTTTATGAAGGGTGGTCGCTATCACCGACAAAAAAAATTCCGGGTCATTATTCGGTCATCGAAAATTTTTTCCCGGTCATTAAATAATAGTTTCCAATGAATAGTTTCCATGCAATAGGTTTTAAAACCTTTAAAATGTTTTTTATTTAATATTCTAAACATACAAACATGAATTTCTTTTTAATTTAATATTAAAATAGTTTATATTATTGAAAAAATACAAACGGAGATTTTTCAACTAAGCCCTAGTGATTAATGCTTTTAGGGCGAACATTTTTATGTTTCTAAAAGTAACATTAGGCTATTTTATAAAATAAAATGTTACTGTGAGTTAAACGAGAGTATAGATTTTAAATTTATGCACTCAAAAAAATGTCTGGTTAAATCAACCAGAATTCTGGTTAAATATGCCTTTACTATTTTTTCTGGTTAAAATAATCAGAATTCTGATTGTTTTAATCAGAATTTCTGGTTAGTTTAACTAGAATTCTGGTTAGTTTAACTAGAATTCTGGTTACTCTAATCAGAAAAAATAGTAAGGGCATATTTAACCAGAATTCTGGTTAATTTAACCAGACATTTTTTTGAGTGTGTAATATAAATATTTTAAGTTCAACTAATCCCAATTAATTAATCCCAATTAATCCACTTTACACCGTATTAACTCAGGAGCGCATTTTTCTTTTTCGCTTAATCGCTTCAGTTTGGGTCACTTATATACCATCTAGTTTTGTGAAAAGAATTTTCCGAACGCGGGAATATTTTTTGAGAAAGGTGCCAAAAATCACATATGCGTGAATTGTTGCTCTCCTATGTATTTTAGCGAAAAACGTAGAGACAGGAAGGAAAGTAGACAACATTTTGAGAAATTTGGATACCATAATGTCCTAGCACCAATATTTTCCAAGATACAACGTTTCGAAAAACCCTGTTTTTTTAGATTTTTGCCCAAAAATCGCTAGTTTTCAAGAAACCATCTAGAATTTGTATAATAGATTGACCTACGCCAAAATGGTTCACAGATGACTTAAAGTAGACGTATTTATCTTTAATTTAAGAGAAAAAATAACCCTCTAGGTTCAATAGATCGCGAGCTACGACTTCTCAAAGATTTTTGAGTTTTTGCCTTTTTTTGAGTTTTGAGAGTTTTTGCCTTTTTGCCTGTTTTTATGACCAAAAATCATGAATTTAGTTTTTGTGAACTAGAGCGTTACCTGATAAATCTACATTTATGCTGCCCGAAAATAACTAAAAGTACATAAAATTTCACGTAAATTAAAAAAAATTAATCTTCTATCTTCATAAACTTCGAAGTTATGATTTTTTGAAACTTAGTGATTTTTCACTGTTTTTCTAAAAAAATGCAAGACACATTTTCTTGATTATTTATGCAAACCTGACGTGAAAATTACATAAGGATAAATGAAAGAGGACTCAATTCTGAGAAATTAAAAAAAAAGTGATACTAACTTAAATAGATTAAAAGTTATGACCTCTCAAAGTTGACCCTCTCTGTCTTTGAGTCAAACGTATTGAAAAATCTAATTTCAGTCATGTTTTGACTAATACAATAAAACATTATGCTCTGAATGATTACTAATGATCAATTAAACATTTCCTATAAATAATCTAATAATTATTTTAATTAATCAATTTTTTTCAAATTAATTTTTCATTTTTGGTACATTTTTCATTCGTTTTTTCGCAGAAATTAATTCAAAATGCTTTATTCGCCATTTGTCATGAGTAATGAAACAAATTTATAAACAAATAAATGTTATTAAAAATTACGTTTTCACTTTTTCAGCACTTAGGACTACTTTTGTCTCCTAAATTAATTGAAAATAGATCAGTATTCATTATTTATAAGTAAAACAAGATATTATTTTTTAAGCAATAAATTTTAACACTGAGTCCCTTTTCTCATAATTACTTCATTGTTTTTAGAAGGAACGGAAGGTGTACAATAAAAACGAATACTTAAAATTATTACACCTTGAAATTAAATTAACTTAAATTCAGCAAAATTTGTCTGATTTTAAGGAAATTGTTCTGAATTTATAAGACCGTAATGGATGAATTCAGAATG
This sequence comes from Euceroptres primus, assembly GCA_037177015.1. Lineage (NCBI taxonomy): Eukaryota > Metazoa > Arthropoda > Insecta > Hymenoptera > Figitidae > Euceroptres > Euceroptres primus. Next base: position 5,837 of record JBAGKK010502595.1, on the reverse strand, counting down.
ACTTTCTTAAAATCAGACAAATTTTGCTGAAGACCTCAACGGATGAATTCTAGAACTTTATTATTATCCATGGTTAATAATAAAGTTCTAGAATTCTTATAAATTCTTATATACGTAGGTCTTATAAATTCAGAACGATTTCCTTAAAATCAGACAAATTTTGCTGAATTTAAATTAAGTTAATTTGATTTTAAGATGTAATAATTTTAGGCATTCGTTTTTACTGTGCACTTTCCGTTCTTTCTAAAATATAATAATATGAGATAATAATAATAGTAATAATAATAATGAGAAACAGTGTTAACATTTATTGCTTAAAAAATAATATTTTGTTTTACTTATAATTAATGAAATATATCTTCAATTAATTTAGGAAAAAAAAGTAGTCGTAAGTGCTGAAAAAGTGAAAACTTAATTTTTAATAACATTTATTTGTTTATAAATATGTTTCGTTACTCATGAAAAGTGACGAATAAACCAGTTTGAATTAATTTCTGCGAAAAAACGAATGAAAAAAGTACAAAAAATGAAAAATTAATTTAAAAAAAAATGATTAATTTAAATAATAATTAGTTTCTTTACTATAAAAATCATTTATTAGTAATCATGTAATCATTAGTAATCGCTGATCATTAGTAATCATTCAGTGCATTAAATTTTATTGTATTAGTCAAAACATGAAATTACATTTTTAGTACGATTGGCTCACAAAAGACAGAGAGGGTCAACTTTGAGAAGTCATAACTTTTGACCTATTTAAGTTAGAACCACTTTTTTTTTTAATTTCTCAGAATTAAGTCCTCTTTCATTTATCCTTATGTAACTTTCACGTTTGCAGAAATAATCAAGAAAACGTGTTTTCAAGTTTTTAAGAAAAAGAGTGAAAAAACACAAAGTTTCAAAAATTCATAACTTCGTAGTTTAAAAAGATAGAACATTGTTTTTTCAACTTAAGTGGAATTTTATGTTCTTTTAGTTCTCCTCTGGCAGCATTAACGTAGATTTATCAGGAAACGCTCTAGTTCCTAAAAACTAAACCCATGATTTTTGGTCATAAAAGCAGGCAAAAAGGTGTCATTTTTGTTGGATTATTGTTATTTGGGGTTGTTTTTATTTTAAATTAAAGACAATCACGTCTACTTTAAGTCATCTCTAGACCATTTTGGCGTAAGTCACTCGATTATACAAATTCTAGATGGTTTTTTGAAAAGTAGCGATTTTTGGAAAAAAATCGAAAAAATAGGATTTTTCGAAACGCTATATCTCGGAAAATATTGGTGCTAAGACATTATTTTTTGTTCCAAATTTCTCAGAATTTTGTCTACTTTCTTTCCTCTTTCTACGTTTTTTCGTGAAAATCCATAGGAGAGCAACAATCCACGCATATGTGATTTTTGGCACCTTTCTTGAAAAATATTGCCGGGTGCCAGTCCGAAATTCTTGTCACAAAACCAAACAAGCGACCCAAACTGAAGCGATTAAGCAAAAAAAAAAAAAATGCACTTGTGAGTTAATACGGGATTTTCGCCTCTTTTTCCGACAATTAAGGATAATACTAAAATATATAAGCATTTACATTTTGTAAACAAAATGAGGTCACAGAGTGTTATTGTTAAACGAGATATATTTTACCTTTATTGTACTAAAATTTCTACAATAATAAGTTTTATTAGTTACTCAGATTTTTAATCTCTTGAACAATTTATCTGCACTTTTTCGTGCATTTTCTAAGATTGCATTTAAGATTTTAAGTTGCTTGCTCGTTTTACACAAGTAAGGCGGGAATTTCAAAATTCATAATATGAGATACAAGCAAATCACTTTATGTAACAGATTTTTGGAAAATTAGAATCGTTTTTCATTAAAAATTTAAAAAATTTCCAGCAAAAAAAATTCCCGGCCATTTCCCGGTTTTTCCAGGTCACAAAAAATCCCCGCTCATTTCCCGGTTCAGCGGCCACCCTGTTATAGTTTCAATAAAGAATAATTTACCGGAAAAGAAGCTATTCTTCAATGAATTTTCAGTCTTTAAGGAGGAAACGATTAATATTCAGATCATAAAGCATATCTCATTATATATTAAAGGACCATTCTAGTACTGATCATTGTTGTTTTCTTAACTTCACAAAATAATCGGGGTCACATTTCGTAAAATAAGAATTGTTTCTTTCAAGAAAAAACAAATTAATTCTTAGTCAACGATTTAGGACACTCAAAAATTTTAATCAATTTTCATGAGTATCTCCAGTTCTCTATTTCTATTTTTATGATTATAATTTTGCTTGAGTATTAACTTAATTAATATTTTTTAGATTCCCTGTTGACGACAACTCTATTTTTCTATTAAACAAGTCTTACTGGCCCAATTATCACTACCTTCTGCCTTGGGACTGGAAAACAGGCGAATTTGGAGGATATGATAAAGGTTGCTCAACATTTTTCATCAGGATTTGGGATTCCATGGGTCTTGTAACGTCAACGAAAACAATAACAAGCCAAGCAGTTCGAGATGTTTTGAGTCTCACAGCTGAAAAGAAAAAAACTCCTTCTGAATGTTGGGATGAATTGAAGAGAATTTCAGACGAAGAAGCAAAAAAAGCAGCATTACGTTACCATCACTAAGTTTAATAATACAAAAGCTACCGTGAGATTAATGTGGATCTTAATTTCATGCCAGATTACTGAAAATACAACATTTGAAATAAATTCTCACCTCATTGCTTATAAATATTTTCATTTTAATTTGGAAACACGAATAACCAATGAAAATAGTACAGAGGGCGATCAATTACGCATAAAGATTTTCAACGAATCATTAATTAACCTTGTCTTTATTTAAGACATTAGATCACCTTTGGACCTCTAAAAAAAAGTGATTTTTGTGACCTTTTTTGACGAAATGAGAACCTATTGAGTAATTTAAAGTTAAGGGTTTTATTAGTATTCATAAAAAAAAAGTATTTAAAATAATTTTGTTCAATTCCCTAATTTAGCGGCGGTACGGCCTATCAAAGTTGCAGTAGTGTTTTTAGAGGATGTCCGCGGCAGGAAATCTTAAAAATCCAATTTTACATCTGGAACAAAACCAAAAAAATTCTCAAACTAAATAAGATTGCCCAGCGAAGTACCCAAGATTATTAAAAAATATTGATTTTTGTGAAAATGGTGATCATTTGAAGTGAAAATTTGATTTTTGAGAAAAAAAACGACACTATAAAAGCTTTATAAAATCGTTGGAGAACTCTCTGAGAGCTTAAGTTTACAGACTTGCGCTCTCAGATACAAAATGTTATATAATAATATTTACTGGCTCAAAAAGTTTTTCTACCATTAATATTACTTAGTTCAAAAACTAATTTTCAATTTATAATAATGTTTACAATAGTTACTTCAGAATTACCTTTAAAATAACTTCTCAATAATTCTAACCTCAAAATAAAGGTTACACAATAGTTACTTCAGAGTTACCTTTTGAATAACTTCTCAATAATTCTAACCTCAAAATAAAGGTATATACAACTGTACGAAGTGGCTAAACCAAAGATACTAATATCTTTGGCTAAACCTACGCTAACGTGAAGCGACTTCATAAAACTATACCTACGCGAAGAACTTTATTAGAAATATGTTTACGGAAAAATTAAAAACGAAATATGCTAACGGAAAAATTAAAAACAAAATTTTCTTATATTTTTTATAACCTTTTAAAAGTACATGCCCCAACTCATTACAGTATCCACAGTTTATAACATTAATTTAGGTATTTGCAAATATACTTAAATTGAAAGGTGGCAGTACAAAACTATAGATAACAAACTAAATGTGAATTTTTCAGGAGAGCGAAAAAACATTCTGTAAAACCGAAATCGCCATTTAAAGGTAAAACAAAAGTCCGCTCTCGAGCTGAAGTGTTGCTGAAATATGTCTAAAAAAGTTTGATTAAAAAAAGTTATTCAGTTTTGAGGAAATACATGTGGAAGTTGACAATCTTGAAATGACACCAAAAATTAAAGCAGGCTCGGACTGCGGATTGTAATAAAAAATACAATTTTTAGTTTAAACAGAAAAATAAAAACTTGCTCCCGAGATATTGAGTTGCTGAATACAGGTGTATAAAGTTTGGTGAAAAAAAGTTGGCCAGTTCTGAGTAAATCTACTGAGAATTTTAGGGATAGAATTTCATAAGTTTTCAAAATCGACTTTGGATAGCGATTAAAAATTGAATTTTCAATATTTTATAAAAATAAAGACTTGCTCCCGAGATATGGGGATGATGAATGAGAAGAAAAAGTTTTTGATAAAAAGAAATTATTCTGTTCCGAGGAAATCAAGATTTAGTGTGACAGTATCGCACTAAGTCAAACAATTTTTCGCTAAAAATCTGATAAAAAAATAAAATTATGTTTTTTTTATCAATAAAGTTTGATAATTTCAAAAAATCAATTTCCTTAAATATTATCAAATTTAATAATATCAAATTTCTTTAGAAAATTACAGTTTTGGAAAAATCAACTTTTCAATTTTCGCAACTGAACAAAAAATTTTTTAAATTAATTTCTGTCTGGAAAACCTTCTTTGAGATGCATTTATGCTCGTAAAATTTTCTCAGAATTTAATGATTAAAATTGTAAAAATTATTTTTAAAAACTGTCGGTAACCTTATGGCGAAGTGGCTACTAAAGGGATAAAAATGAGATTTCGAAGAAAACCTTTTAACACAACATGTATTTGATTTTTAAAGAATTTTTTATGCAAAAAGCCCATTTTCGACAAAAATGATGGTTATCTAGTTTTGTACTGCCACCCTTCAATTGTTAATTTGATGATTCCGAAAATTTAAAGCGTACTAAAATTTTTTTTCAGTTTAAGATTTAAAATTTATCGGCTTAAAAATTTGAAGTTTATAGGTTTAAAAAGACTTCAAATTTTATCACTTCCAACCTTAAAAGTTTTCATAAAATTTTTAACAGTTAACTAATGGTTTCAAATTTTAAACCGTTTTAATTCGGTTTTTCCAAAAACTTGAAATTTTTAGCAAAATATAACATTTTCGTTAAAAATTCGTTTACAACGTTAAAATTTTCAGTTTATAGAATTGATTTAGATATTTTCAAATACTTAAATTGTTAATTTGATGATTCCAAAAATTTAAAACGTAGTAAAGTTTTTTCTCAGTTTAAGATTCAAAATTTATCGGTTTAAAAATTTGAAGCTTATAGGTTTAAAAAGACTTCAAATTTTAACAAGTTTGAAAGATTTCAATTTTTACAAATTTTAACTAAAAGTTTTCATAAAATTTTTAACAATTAACTAATGGTTTCAAATTGTAAGATTCAAATTCGGCTTAAAAATTTGAAGCTTATAGGTTTAAAAATTTAAGATTCAAAATCGGCTTAAAAATTTGAAGCTTATAGGTTTAAAAATACTTCAAATTTTAACACTTTCAAACTTAAAAGTTTTCGTAAAATTTTTAACAGTTAACTAATGGTCTCAAATTTTAAACAGTTTTAATTAAGTTTTTCCAAAAATTTGAAATTTTTAGCAAAATATAACATTTCCATTAAAAATTCGTTTATATCGTTAAAATTTTCAGTTTATAGCATTGATTTAGATATTTGCAAATATTTAAATTGTTAATTTGATGATTCCGAAAATTTAAAGCACAGTAAAGTTTTTTTTTCAGTTAAAGATTCAAAATTTATCGGCTTAAACATTTGAAGCTTAAAGGTATAAAGTGACTTCAAATTTTAACAATTTTATAAGATTTCAATTTTAACAAATTTTAACTAAAAGTTTTCATAAAATTTTTAACAGTTAACTAATGGTTTCAAATTTTA
>JBAGKK010502584.1:0-11113 GCA_037177015.1 Euceroptres primus | reverse complement strand
AATCGACAACACAATGAAAAGCAATTAGAATTCAAGATAACTGATAATGATGAACTTAGTTCATCAAGCAATGCAATTGCAGAGACATCGACTTTGATATAGATAATTGCTCAGAAGAGAGCTATTTATCCTCCCCGACTACCGATAATGAGGATGATGGCAATGATTATCATGATTGTCATATTGCTAACGCATCTAGCCAGAATAATGAAAGATTTGCAAATAGGAAGGTAAGAGAATTATATTTAAATTTTAAACAAATATATAAAATATTTATGCAATTTCAATTACATTGTAGGAAAAATCAGAAGAGGAAAAGAAGGCATGGTGCTCGTTTTGTGCGAAAGACGTTTCATCAAGAAACTTTGTAAGACATATGGAAACATACCATAAAGAAGAGAAGGAAATTGAAAAAATTTTAGAATTCCCAAAAAAAAGTAAACAAAGAAGAAAAGCTTTTGAACTGTATAGAAAGGAAACAAATTTCGACTTATACATAAGTGGAACCATAAGGCCATTTAGACAGACAAAGAAACAGACAGACTTACCAAACGTTTACTATCCGTGTATTTACTGCAAAGGAACTTTTAAAAAAAGCTATTTGACGCGCCACTCTAAAGTATGCCGCAAAATTCTGAATCCAGAGCAGATGGATTTAATTTCGGCGAACCGCCGTGGTTATATGTCGGAATCGCAAACATTGGTGGCTTGCGCAAAAGATCCAACCAATGTTTTGTCCAGATTAGACGTAAAAGAACAGGTTTGTGCTAATATGCTTTACAATAAAAATATTTCTTATCATGCACGATTTCAGCTGATTATGATGCTTAAAAATAAGAACTATTCTAATTAAGCGATCTATCGTTTCATTTGAATGGTTCTTGCATCAATTTTTTTAATTAATTAATTGTCGACAAAATAATTTCAATAGTTTTAAGTATTTATTTTGGAAAAAAATCTGATCCTTGATTTAATAGCAGCCCATATTGAACTTTCTCCTTAATATGTTCAATTTTTCGTAATTGTTTCTTGTACGTAATAAGGACATTATTTTCATTATTGTTATATGTCTTATATAAGCACAAACGTATTATTCTTTTAGGTTTTTAATATAATGAATCCGGATAACATAGCATTTGAAGCCAAAAAAGATCCTCTGATCGTTCAGTATGGAGAATGCTATTTAAAAAAGCATAAAAGAGAACGAAAGGAATATGCGTGTAGTAACAAAATGCGCGAAATTTCTCGACTGTTAATTGCGTACCGGGAAATAGTTCAAGATATTTATGGTACGATTCCCTTAAAAGATATTCTGAAATCCAAAAATATGGATACCATCCTTGTTGCTGTACGCAAAATTTCAGGATATGATCCTTTAAACAAGACCTTCACTGCCCCCAGTCTTGCAATGCACATGGGTACACATTTGAAAGACATTTGCGATCTGCTTATCAGATTGATTTTAAAAGAAAGTTCTGGGTTCGCTACAAAAACCAAAGAAGAATCTCAACTATGGCTACAAGATGTCAAAAATTTTAAAGAACTGATTGAATCTTCTTGGAATATAGAAGTATCTTCTCTTGCAAACAAAGATTTGCAAGAAAAGCGATGGAAGAAGCCATTACTTGTTCCACTGGTAAGCGACATAAAAAAATTCAGAGACGAAACTTTAAAACTTGCAAGAGAATGCGAACAAAAGTTCCTTAATTGCTTGGATGATGCTGCAACATTCAAAACATACGTGCACTGCTTATTAGCATTGGTTATTCTTTTTAACCGAAGACGAATTGGCGATGTGCAGTACCTGAAAATTAAGGACTACGAAAGAGAAAGGAGATCAAATTTCACTGACTTTAAAAGTGCACTCACAGATTCAGAGAATGTACTAACCAAACATTATAAACGAGTCGAGCTCAGTGGAAAGGGATCTAGACCTGTGGCTATTTTAGTGCCACAATTATTACAAAAATTTATAAGAACCTTACTTCAAGAAAGAAAGAAATATATTCCATTTGAAAATGAATATGTCTTCGCTCTGCCTAACAGTAAAATTAAATGGGGGCAAGGTGATGTTGCGATTCGATTTTTAACTCAAAAAATTGAGCTTCAATATCCCGAAGCAATGTCAAGCAACAAATTGAGGAAGCAGATCGCAACGGTCGCTCAAATTTTAAATCTGTCTAAGGATGAAACGAGACAGTTTTCAAAGTTCATGGGCCATACTGAAAAAACACATGCTGAATTTTACGAGTAAGTTAATCTTTTAAATAGGAAATTTCTTGTTTTCTTTTGCTATATGAAAAAACAGTACAAACTCAAAGTGAGTTGAATTCGTTTAGAAGAACGTAGCAAATACTGCTATTCGATAAAAAAAATTCGAATTTGATACTGATTTTTCATTTAAACCAAAATATATTTAAATACGTATTATGTAGAAATTATTAATTTTTTGTTTAGATGTGACTGTTATGTTATTTTATAAAAGTTTTGCAATAACTTTTAGAATTAACTTATATTCTGAATTTAAAAAAAATCAATAACAAGGATAAAAGTTACTATAAGAATACTAGATTCAAAAGAAGTAAATCAGAATATTTAGATGCTGAAATGAAACAAATTTAATTTTGATAAATATATTATATGGTTATTTTTATTTTAAGGTTGCCAGTTGACATGTACCAGACGGCAAAAGTATCTAAATTGCTATTATTGATGGAAAAAGGATTATTGCCTGCGGAATACAAAGGGAAATCCTTGGCTGAAATTGATTTTAATGCAAATTCGGAATATGCAGATGAATGCGACGAAGGTAAGACCTTAAACACTTATTATATCATACCAATTTTTCTATTGCTAATTCTAACATAATTGTTTTAGATCATGAAGGAAAAAGCTCAGGACTAAGCGCCACAAATGAAAATTTGATCTCAGACAATGGTGCGTCTTATAGTAAAGCTGATCATGATACTGAAGGTAAAGTTGTGAACAGATAATTAATTTACTAGCCGTTTTTCATATATGCTTTAAATTTTAATAGATTTTTCAATTTCGCAAATAGAACACTGATGTTTTAGGATGGAAAAATAATAAATATTGATAATTAATTAGAATAATGATTTACACAGAATATAAAAATAAAACGGGGAATTATTTACTTTTCAGACTTCAACTTAGAAGTTAGCAAGGATCTCGACCCACCTGACAGTTTAGTATCAACGAAGAAGAAAATTACAAAAACTAGTAAGTATTATTAATACAACACTTCTACGCAGTCGCTTTCAGGTATAAATTTGATGTATTAAACTTATTTTTTCGTTTAATTGCAAGTTGAAAGTAGCCTTATATACTGGGGAAAATAGCTCTCAATTTTTCCTCCTTCCAGGTTGGTCAGCAAAGGAAACAGACTTAATCAACGACAACTTCGCGGAATTTATCGAAAACGGAAATTATCCAACCTCAAAACAAATGAAAACATTTATTGAGAAAACAGAAATTAATAGGAGCGTGCAGCAATTAAGGTCTAAAATACAGCATTTCATCACAAAAAAACAAAAACACTAAATAGTTTCGGATTGTTAATTAATTGCTGTTATTTAATTATTCGATTGTTAATTAATTTAGTTTATTTTTAAAAATAGTTTAAATAATTACTTGTGAACCAAATATTTTTAAATATATGCCATATTTAACGAAAATGTTTATCTCTTAGTTACCACCAAGATATCTTGGCTTCATCAACTTCTTTTATATCCTCTCTTATTTTTATGAATTTTTATTTTCAAAAAAAAAGAAAAATCTGTTTCCTTCCCATGACGTGGGTAAAGGTTGTAAAAAATGATGGTACGATTTGAATTTTATTATGCATTGATAATCAGAACTCCTTAACTACTTCACTGTGAAGCAAAATTGTACTTTCTGTGCCATTTGTGTGTTAAATAATAAGCATTCTCAACTGTACTCCATGAATTTATTCTTAAGATTTTTAAGGACGCTAAATCCAAATTCGATATCAAGATTCTAGAATTTAAAATGACGGATCCAAACAGCGTATAAAAGTTTAAAAATGGTCAGATATATATAAAAATGGATATATGGGTATTCGGGGTCGCTGAATACAAATATCATATTTAAACTTTGAAATTCAAAATGTCAGAACCAATGTGGTGGATAAGAAAAGTTAAAGAAGGTTGAATTTGTATGAAAATGTGTATCTGTACGTTTTTTAAATAGCTAAATATAAATTTGACATTAAAGAATTTATTGACTGATTTGGATTTGACGCTTTTAGATTTTGAATATTATTTTCACTCTTAGATTCAGCGGGCCTCAAAAACTCTAGAAGTTTGAAATTTTGAGATCTTAGTGTGAAATTTGTATTCAGCGTCCCAAAAAAAAAACGTGTGAATATCAATTTTCATAAAAATTCAACTACTTTCAAATTTTGGTGTCAGCCATTTTGAATTTTAGAATCCTGATAGCAAATTCGAATTCAGCGGACCCAAAAACGTATAGATACTTATTTTTATAAACACTGACCCATTTTCAAATTTTTACATCTACCATTGAATCATCCTATTTATCAAATGCTCAAGTGTCGGCCAGCGAAAGGTACCTGACAATTCACTGATCGTAATTGCAGTGTTGCCAAATCGCCGAAGCGGGAACGTTTGCTTTGTACCTGTGTTTCCATTTATATATGATTGAAGTGGGAACGTACAGGATTTCTCTACTAGCATGGCGACGCTAGCGCCGGTGATATACACTTGAACTAGCAAGTCGATATTACAGATAAATGATGAACGTTGTGACCTCAGGACGTTTTTTCGGCAAATGATGTTAAGCGCCATCTAAAATCGATTTACATCGAAAAACAGGCAAAACGTTGTCGCCTCACTTTTTTGAGGCGACAACGTTATATATGAGGCGACATCGCCTATTGTATATCTATCTTTGAGGCGGCAACGTATAAGTTATACATATATATATATATATATATATATATATATATATAAATTTAAAATGGAAAATTGTTACCCCTCTTTTGAGAAACCTGTTCAGACGGCCCCCTTAACGTACATATGCATATAAATTTTAAATATATTCACGGAAAATAGAGAAGGCGAGAACGTAGAGCCAACTACACGGAGGTGACAACGTATGGTCTACAAAAATACACACACAGAGATAAATACGAATAATAATATGAATGAATAAAAACTAATAAACCTATTATGGACAAATATAAGGCGAAGCTTTAAAAGCAAATTTTATTGAGAAAAGGAATAGGTCTACGATTCAGAGAGTAAATATCTTCCTTTTTATTTATACAATTTGGATTATTCTTAATAATAATCGTCTCAGGCATGAGGCGTTTATTATAATTGGTGTATTATTATGGTGTATATTATGGTGTAGATTGTTTTGATGATGATTGATAACAAATCTATCGCTCTTACTCCTTTTATGTTCGTTATTACGGATAATAAGAGTTCGTTTATTCTCTCCGACATAAGAAGCATCACAATTCATACATGGAATTCTATATATACCACATTCGTATGGTCCCATTTTTTAGTAAGGTCTTTTCCCAACTTGATAATGGATTTAAGAGTATGTTGTGAATAAGGGAGCGTAGAAACATTAAGATTATTGAGAACAGTGGAGGGGGTATAAATTGTAAAGAGGGGGTGAAAATGGTAGACAACATTTAAGACGTTGAGCGAAAAGACGACGACGTGAATCCGAATGGACAAACGAATTGCTGCTATCTTTGATATTATTCAAACGAATTTTTATATGCTTAATGATAAAATTGAGCGAATAGGAGTTTTTAATAAGAATTTGTGTAACCCTAATTAAATTTTTAGAATGAAAACAATCATTAGATAGTTTAATCGCCCTGTCCACAAGATTGAAAATTTCTCTTCATTTGTAACTTTTTGTTATTTTTGTTACTTTTCTTGTTGGTTATTCTTAGTTGAAATAAGTCAACTCAGGCTTCTGGTTAGCTCTTTCCCCTCAGGGAAGCGGCTAACTTTTTTGTCTTACTGATCCGGGTTGCTTGGCTTGGGCATAGTGTAGTTAACAAAAGACCTGAAATTGACGCACTGCTCCATGAGTTTGATCTGGACATCCTGTATATTTCCGAAACCTGGCTATTTAATGATATCAACTGGGAGATCTTTGCATTCCTAACTTATAGGTGTGACAGACCCTGCGGAAGAAGTGGCTGTTTTTTTATCCTGATCAGGAGAGATTTCTTGATTTACAGGGTCCCGGTCGGAGCAAATTGATGCCGTGGGTATAACCAGCGTCACCTCCATTGGTAAGATGGCCATTCTTTCAGTTTATGTCCCCACTGACTCTACTATCAATTCTGAAATCTGGTTGGATCTTTTGAATCGCTCTGCTGGCGCGGATGCACTTTTGTTATGCGGAAATTTTAACGCTCACTCCATATCCTGGGGGCCTTACATCAGCAACTTGCAACTCTGGACGCATCGTCCGCCATGTCTCCTTCCTTTTCCAACCATTTCAATACGAAGTTTGGCCCCGGTCCCGTCGTAAAACCGAAGATCTCATTCCAGATCTCTTGCTATCTTTGTAAAATAGCACTGATCCTGCGAACGTTTACGATCACTTTATTGACTCAGTTTTTTCTATCTTGGAAGAGTGTGGTGCTTATCGCCCTTCGTTCCATTCAGGTAATAGGAATTCCCAGCCTTTATGGTCGAACTCGGAGTATAAATAAGTTGAGGAGAAGAGAATGAGTGAAGGAGCACCCATTAAAGGTATTTGGCCAACCAAACTTTCGCGGGCAGACAATCAGGTCCAGAGGGAGCTTAGAAGCATTAACCATTTATCCTTTCGAGAGTTCTGCGAATCATTGAATCCTTCCAATGGCTTTTCTAAATTCTGGCGTACTATCAAATCACTCGCGTCTAGAAAGAATGCTCCAAATGAAGGAGATGCCACGGACCCAAACTCTCCAGCCATTCCAGAATGATCTCGTTTCTGTAGACATTCCTCCCGTCTTAATACCTCCCATTCTGGATGTAGATGACTCTGATGCTATGAATCGACCTTTTTCTCAGCAGCTTTCCTCTACCTTAGCCTCTTAAAAATCGCGGTCTGCACCGGGCTTAGATGGCAGTTCCAATGAGGTTCTTAGAGGCTTTTCCACCCCTGTTTTGCAATTTTCGTTGAAGCTTTTTAACCAGATGTTCGCTGCTTCTTTCTTTCCTGCGTCTTGGCACAACACTTTGGTATTGTTTATTCCGAAGTCTGGGGGTAGGGGCTTTCGCCCAATTTCTCTCACCTCTACTTTTACGAAACTCTTTGAAAGGCTCATTCAGCGACGTCTAGACTTTTTATCGGAGCATAACGATTGGAGTCCCAATCTTCAATTCGGCTTTCGACGGAGAAAGCCCTTAACTGAGTATCCACAGTCGGAGCAGATATTCTTCAGGGTTTTGTCGAATCAAAGGATTCCTTGGCCTTAGCGATCGATTTCAAGGGTGCTTTTAACGTTGTTTTACTTGAAAAATTTTCCTCTTTCTTCCCGACGTCCAAAAGAAATCTTTTTTTGCCCCAGACCAGAAAGGCTCCTTGGCCTTAGCGATCGATCTCAAGGGTGCTTTAAGATTGAAACGTTCTCCTCAGGGATCTTCGTGCCAGGATTATTATTTTCGTTTGCTTCCTAACGTCCAAAAGAAATCTTTTTTTTTTTTGCCCCAGACCAGAAAGAACCTAGAATCTGTGGGTCTGGTGTTCCCCAGGTCTATTCAATATTATGCTAAGACTAATTAGGGACCACTTCCTCCCTGGAGTTCGAGTTGCTATGTATGCGGATGACGTCTTACTATACGTTACGTACATCAACCTACATCAAGCCCAAGATCTTCTTTGCGAGGCTATCGATATGCCCTCTCCTTGACTCCGAACTCTTGGCCTTTCGATTTCGATCCCGAAGAATCAACGTTGTATCTTTACGAGAGCTCGTGTTGACTTGAAGGAAATCACACTGGACCTCGCTTATGGTTGTTTAGAGAAACCTCGTTAGAGGCTGCTTAGAGTATAGTGCTTCGCTTTTCTATGGTGCTAGTAAATTGGCGCTTAAAATTTTGGATACGGCACAATTTGCTGCTCTTAGTGTCGTTCTCGGTTGTATGAGCTTCACACCGAGGCCATTTCTTCTAGCAGAATCTAACGAGCCTCCGCTTTCTCTTTGTCGTTTGCTTCTTTCTAAGATTTATCCTTAGGAATCTAGCTTGGAGGCAAAACTCTCTTATCCCTAAATTGCAGGTGCTTGCTTCCGATTCCAGAAGAAAGAAATTCAAGGCCAAGCCGAAGAGGACTGATTTGCTTCTGGCTTTTACGACGGTCGGAAGAGACTTGTCAGTCTCTTCCGACCGTCGTAAAAGCCAGAAGCAAATCAGTCGAGACTGACACACCGACTGTCGTAAAAGCCAGAAGCAAATCGGTCGAGACTGACACACCTTATGCATCGTCTAGACCATCTTACTTTGACCTTAAATAGCAGAATCTTTTTTTCTGAGACTGAACCAGATTTTAACCTCAGCATGACCTGAAAATTGTCTCCTGATAAGCGTTCTACCTTTGACGAGTTAATGTTAGCCTCTTTTTTCGATTCCACTCAGGTCTTTACAGATGGCTCAGTGGACCTCCTGACTGGCAGAGTTGGTTGTGGGTACTTTCTTCCCTTTCTTAATCACAGATTAGGCCTAAATCTTCCTGAATGGACTTCGATTTTGACTGCGGAATTACGAGTTATTCAGTATGCCCTCACGTATATCATTTCGCTAGAACCTGCTAGATACTGCATTCTTTCAGATTCGCAATCGGCCTTATCTTCCATTCGAGATAAATTTAAGGACCCTCCGGCTCATTTTATTGTCAATTGTTATCAAGGACCCGAGCACTGGGCTTCACTATGGACTTAGTTTGCATCCCGTCCCATATTAACATACCCGGAAATGAATCTGCGGAAAAACTAGCCAAAAACTCCTCTCGACTCCCAGTGATTCGGCATTGTGGCGTCCTCCCCGCCGGACCTGAAAATAACCTTGCAGAGAGACTTCGAATTTTGGTACTGCCTCTTATGGCCTGACTTCGAGTTCGCTACGGAATTATCTTTCTCGGGTAACAATCAAAACACCGAGCCCTTAGTTAATATGGGATGGGGGAACCTGCAGATAGATTGCGACTGTGGTGTGGAACTCAGAAGCATGTCCCACCTAATTTATGATTGTCCCTTTCTCTCGGAGGGTAAACCAGAATTTTTCGCGTTTCTAAATTCTCGCTTTCCATTCTTTTCTCCCGACAAAGTGGACTTTAATGATTTTTTTTTAACCGGGTCCAGAGACTGTGAGTGAGGTGGGAAAATTCTTTAAGAGGAAGAACATTATTCTTCAACTTAACTTAATTTGGTTTGCGTACGGCCCTGTGTGGACGGCCACTCCTGATCTATCCATCCCTCTGACGCGATACTTCGCTTCGACATCGTCGCTGCCTCGTTCTCATCTTCTATTTTCTACTGGTTTTATCTCTAATCTACATGGATCACTGTATGAAGACTGAACATATCCTGGCCAACCCCTGCTTTTCGCATCCTTAACTGATATTGGCCTCATTACTTATTTTGATCAGCTAATAGTGGAACCAGAGAATGCATAATTGTATTTGGATTTAAAATATCTACGTTTTTTTAGTGACTTGGTAATGGCTATTTGCTAAGGGATCGTCCATAAACCACGTAGCCTTTTTGGCTATAGTGTGGTATACTCGTGTCTTCCTCAGTTGCTTGGCATAGAGGGAGATACGAGTGTATCGAACTATAGCCAAAAAGGCTACGTAGTTTATGAACGATCCCTAATCATCAAGAGGCAACAAACAAAGAAGAAGAAGAAGAAGAAGAAGAAGAAGAAGAATCAGGACGCTTCGAAAAAACTCTTCGTGAGCTACTTAGGTGCGAAATTTAAATTCTTAAAACACAACGAAAGACATCATCTCTGACATTTCGTTTTTTATCACTTTTAAAGATCTGTGATTCCCAAATCATTGTATTGGTGGCTCATATTGAAAAAAAAAATGAAAAACCAATATTTAATGATTTTATTCAAGATTTTTTTTCAATGATTTTTTTTCAATACAGTTCACCAATACGATTGATTTGGGAATCACAGATTTTGAAAAGTGATAAAAAATTAACTTTCAGTGATGTTCTCCAGGGTAGACACTATGTTGTGTACTAAAAAATTTTAAATTCAAGTTTCTTTGTGTTTTAAAAATTGAAATTTCGCGCCAATACTTTTTTTCGAGGTGGAAAATATAGTTCAAAGGTGAGTTCCGAATTCCCTGGGAGCCCTTTTTTCCACTTTTAGACAGCTTTTCTAACATTTAGAACATGCACTCTTTCTAGGAGTTCTAGGAAGCAACGAAAATGAATCATGTGTCTTATAAACAACTAATAAATATATTAATTTCGTAAATTAATTCGCATATGTTATTGAAGTTGACAAGCTAACTTAATTTCATGTATTTCTGCAAACGGTGACTTTGCACATAATAGTTTTTATGAATTTTTTCCTTTTATTCATTTATTATTTTATTTATACATGTATTTACAAGCAGGATAAGTGTACTTGAATGTACAAAAATACAGACAGTACTTTTAGTCTCTTGGATTATAAATGAAAATCTTACTTTAATACAGTGAGTATTTTTTCAAGGCCGTTTCAGTATGTTAGTATATTAGTACGATGACCATCTGGACATGACAAAATGTACTACAGTAAGGTACCTTAGCAGGCAAACAGCCAAGTGAGACAGCAATATCCAATCTTATGCGTTTCACGAGCATCTGTTTCACAACTGACTCCCTGATAATGGACCTTACTGTATACATTGCTTTTTTGATTCACGTTAATTTCATATTTTATCACTCGCACCTATGCACAGTGTGCCAGAAAATGACGAAAAGTATCAAAATTTGCACTACACTAGCAAAATGGCAAAATATATTTTTTTTGCGCGAATTGACAGTTTGGCACATTACCTTCAATAATTCCTTTATCGTTTTTAGGAGCATTTA
>JBAGKK010502573.1:0-14665 GCA_037177015.1 Euceroptres primus | reverse complement strand
GCCATAAAAGCCTGACTGAATAAGTCGTCGCATGTTTTTATTATTAGTTTATATTATTTTAATGATTCTTAATTGCAGGACCATTATTACTATTTGGCACTGAAGATGGTCCCTACTTGGGCTACGTTTGCCGATCCTTAAAGTTTATTTTACAACTAAGTAGATCTGAAGAAATAGATCCCATAGCCAATGAAATATTATCAACGATTAATCATATTAAACAATATAAAATATAATGATTCATGCTCTCCATACTTTTCTTTCACAACTTTTCAAAATTATTCTGAAAATAAGTAGAGGAAAAATTCTAAAAATACTATTATTATTTATTTTTTTGCGCTTTATTTGACGCACTCAGAAGCATATCCGATTATTGTAACCAGAATTTCGGTTAGGCTCTACTTAACCTTCCTTTCTGGTTGTCTTAATTAGAATTCTGGTTATTCTAAACTGATTTTTTGGATATTTTTGCAAATTAATAAAAATTCATTTAATTCCAAGCGGAATTCTGGTTGAAACAACAGGGAAAAAATGTTACGTAGAGCCTAACCGGAATTCTGGTTAGAATAGCCAAACATTTTTTGTGTGCGGTGTCTCCAGATTTTCGATAATATTTTTTTATAACACGTGCGGTAATACATTCTTTGCACTTGTTACAAAAAATATGGTGTGTGACGTGTGCGGTAAGTTAGCAGTTTCAACTCGTGTGAAGTGTGCAGCTCTCGTCGGTAACTGCCAACTTACCACGCTTGTTACACGGTGTACTATTATTTCATAAAAGTACTTTAAATTGGGTTACCGAGTGGAGATTATTATAAATCATACGGCGGATAATTTGCAAAAATATTTTTATGTTGCAACCAACGAGCATTCTTATGTTACACTGTTAGAAACGATTGTAGTTTTCATATGCAAATGTGTATTAAATTTCTAACACTTTAGTATATGAAAATGAAATTAATATGAGTGTATCTTATATTTAAAATTGTATATGAAATTAAAGGGACATGTATATTACAAAATCCACATAATTCCATTTTATGCGAGTTACAAATAATTCTACCCATAAATTTTAATCTTTATTAATAAAGTAAGATATTTTCTTCCAGTTAAATATAACTTAAATTGAATTTAATTTGCAAAAGTATAATTAATTCGACGCCGCCATTCAATATGAGTCTATTTGCTGGCAGCGCTGGGTATGAGCCTATTTGCGTAAAGCGCCTTGTAAGAGACTATCTGCTGTGCATAAGCATAGCAGATAGTCTCTTACACGGCGCTGTACGCAGATAGGCTCACATTCGGCGCTAAACGCAGATAGACACATACACAGTGCTGCCAGCAAATAGACTCAAATTGAATGGAGGCGTCGAATTGAAGATTTAAAATTCCTAACCTAAAAGTTCTAAACGCGTAATAAAATTCTTGTATTTAGAGATATTTTTGGAAGAAGTTGCCACCTATAAGTCACTATTTTACTATAGACAACAGATGAATAGAGGAATTGTGGACAATCATTTTAGTTTATAATATTTTTACAGGATTTAAGAAATAAAAAGACATTGTGGATTGGTGCAATCTGTATCACGGACCTGCTGGCGGCCTGTATATTAAATTTAAGATACAATGTACCTTAAATTTCTATGGCCCCACAGTACACTTGCTTCACATAATTGTATCTTAAATCATATAATTCAAATTTTTCTAACAGTGCACAGTTGGGCGGAGCGAAAAAAAATGTTTTCCTTTCGTCTCTGGATAGAGTTGAAAAGTTTTGGATAGGAGCCAAAATAATTCCCCCAAAATATAAAAAGATGGCTTCAGTTCGCAAAAGGTCAAAAAAGGTCAAAATAAGGAAAAATGGCATATTTTCCATCATTATTGGGTCAAAAATCATTTTTAATGAATCAACTGAGCGGAAAAAGTTGTATCTATATCTTTATATGTGGCTGGGTAGTATAGACTTGATCAAATAAGTTTCCACAGTCCCGCATTGATCTCAAAGTTATCGATAGCCGTAAAAATCACTAAAGAGTGCAAATTTCTCAATTTTTGAGGGTCGGAAAATATTTTTTGGATCTGACTAAGTGGTAAAATTTACAAACTAGATCCACTTGTATGCCTTTGCAATACAGGCTCGATAAAAAATTTTCTAATGACCCTGCTTTGATGTCAAAGTCGTCAAAAATACCAAAATTTAATTTCTTACTCATTTTAATTACATTTTCCATACTTTATATATTGTCCCTCATGTATAGCATAAGTTTTCCACCATTTACTTGAGATATATTGATATAGGTAAATATTTGTTTCAATTGCCTTCAGAATATCGCTCCTCAGATCTTGAGTTGACGTTTACTTTTGACATATTTGGATACCCTCAAACTCTTAAGTCGCGTTCTGAGGATACAATCTCTTTAGTCGGAGGAGTGACCCTGATTAGAGGAAGCTGTGACCTCTTTGATGCATCTCTCAACAGCTTGAGTATGACATAGAAGGTCAAAAACATTTTCGAAGAATAGAGGAATTCTCTTTTCTTTCTTGAATCCCTCTATGTCCTATTTCGTAACTGATTTGGCTAAGGGAAGCTCCGTCACAACGCAATTGTTCCAGTCAATGAGTTACACGTAATCTCTGGCAACAAAATTTAATTTAGGAATCCAGAATTACCTAACTTTTTCAGTATTGTTGCCCTAGCTGAGATAATGTGATCTACAAGTAGCTCACGAATTTCTTGCCTTTCATCACAGAGCACTGCAAGAAGAATATTTTCCGGGTGAGCGAAATATCCATTGTTTTGGATCACTTTGTCAACGGTATCTCGGAGATTACCTTCATTCGAAAACTTTTCCACAAGTGGATAAAAGTGTTTTTGATCGTTGGATGACACTTGATTTCAAACCACATTGGAACATAAATGCGCATGATGTATTTGACAAGAACTAGCAATTCGAAAGAGGGATTATCGATTCCTATAAACTTTCGGAGCATCCTATTCACCGCTGTGAGTCACCTAGCAAGCCATAGTTTCCCCGGACTTCTTTGAACAAGGTTTGGAGGGCACTGAGCCGAGTTAACAGCATTCCAAATGTCGAAGAGATACTTTTGATCTGAGGTAAGATCCTTGGTGTTCACTATCGGAATATTCGACGACTGAACAGCAGCAAAATTGACAATCAGTACATCTTCGCAGGACGCTAAGGATTTACCGATAAGACCAGAATATTGATTAGGTTCAGTAGTTTTACCGTCAAGCTTCTCAAATAAATGCTTAAATGGCAACTCATTTCCATGCAGTTGGCAAATAACCCACTGCAAATATCTATTCAGGTCCTTCTCTAATCTTTTTATAATGCCACTGTTTTTTCCAGTATTACAAGGGCATGCATGCATCCGAAGGAATCCAAGTTGGAGAGATCAATCGCTTTTTCAAAGAAATAATCCATTATCGCATTCGAGGAGCTTTCAGCATCTGAAGATAGGCTAGTTAGAAACATGCCCTAGGTAGAAACTACCAGGTTCTCGAATTAGCGATATGGACTCTTCTACTCTTGATGTTTGCCGCAAAATTCCGTCATATGTTTCCTTGATGACTTTAATCTGATCCTTTCTACCATCAAAGTAAAGTGCTTTCATTTTCGAAGCTACCCTGATGGAAATAAAGAGATAAAAAGAGATAGAAATAAGGGGATAAAAAGAGATAGAACCTTTCTATCCCTTTGTCTATTCCTGTGTCAGATAAAACCTATCTCTTTCTATCTCTTGGTGTGTATATTCCTAGAAACAATTGAATCCTTTTCTATTTCTTAATTTTAAACTTATTATTAATTTTCATATTTTAAACATACCTAATTATCTTAGAAATATACATACATAATATTCTAACCTTATCGCTAACACATAATACTGAAAAATCCACAAGTACGAAGGAGCGAACCCTAACCACGCTCACGCACCAAGCTTATAGCCGACCGCTTAGCTGACTGACCTAACGGAGGACGCTGGGAGATTTGTGTTAAAACCAAATATCACTCGTCACTTCTACTCCCAGGCCCAGCGGAACATCGCTTGTCTGTTTCTTTCGCTCACTAAAAAGTGCAAATTCAAATAAATGAGAGTAAGTGAGACACGAGCATATGGAAAAACGGCATTTGTTTTCCATATGCTCTTGTCTCGCTTACTCTCACTTGGTTTCATTTGCACTTCTTAATGAGCGAAATAGGCAGACAAAAAACAGGATATTACGGTACCTTTTCACGAAGCACTGTTTTGAATTATTTATCCATTCGAAGACTTATTCAAAATAGTGCTCCCTGAAACGCGCTAACAGCACCATCCGTTGCATCAATAATGCAGATATGTTTTCTGCAATCTTGAAATGATTTCCAGAAATGGTTCTGCAATGTTTAGAAATGACATGAAATGTCCGCCCTTTGAAATAGTAGAAAGTCATTTAAACAAATTTTGTTAATAGCTTGCGCAGAACTTTTCTGTAGCACCTAGCGCTGCGCAAAATATTTTTTATGCTTTCATAGATATTATATAAGAGTATTGTTTTACTTTGCAAATATTATATACACCAATTTGAATTGTTATTAATTAATTAATGTTAATTGAAATTACCATTTCAAAAGGCGAACATTTCATAGTATCTTAACCATTCCAGAACCATTTCTGGAAATATTTCATGATTGCAGGAAATATATATGTAACATTGATGCAATAGAGGGTATTGTTAGGGCGGTAACCTAATATTAAATTTTCTGAAAATTTTCAAAAACATTAAATGCTTAGGAATTTTATGAAGCTATTTTCCTATGAATGTAAAATATTGTTTAATTGACTTCTTTAATCGCAAAACTTTTTACGTCCAAACCAATTTCACCACCAAGGCATCAGTTATAGCTCTTTCTTTTCAAATTTGTTTTGATAAAAAAAAGTTTCCAAAAAATTTCTGAGTATTTAACTTTCTTGGATTGATAAAGCTCATTATATCATTACTCATTACTCATTATATTTAGAAGACGATAGAAAAAGGTATATCTAAATAGTCGAGAGATAGACTGGGATAGAAAAGAGGAGATTAAAAGAGAGACATGCTATTAATTATATTTACATAGGGCGATAGGAAAGTTTTGTCCTCTAGACTTACTGCTTAGAGTCTTTCAAAATACTCTCCACCACACTTGATGCATCTTTTCGATATGCCGAAGCTAATCATCAAACCAGGCCTTCCACGTTTCTTCTGGGAGAACCGTGCACTCTTGATACCACGCTGCCAGAAGCTCATCGTCGCTGGAGAAATGCCTTCTTTGAAGCTTTTTTTGACTTCTGGAAATAAGCCAAAGACACAGGGGACAAGATCTCGACTGCATGAAGGGTGATCCAAAAGTGTTAGACCAGACTTGACCAGAAAAGCGACCGTGACATTTGAGTTGTGCGCTGGAACGTTATCGTGGTCAAGGAGCCACCTGACGAGTCGAGATCTTGGTCTCATGTTCCTGAGTTGTTCAATGACTTTTGGCAAACATGTTTCGGTGTACCAAGAACCAGTGATTGTGCGCTGTTTTTCTAATACGACTCTTTCTACAATACCACGTTTTCCAAAGGATGCGTCAATCATGCGATTCTTTGTCGCACGTCAATTTATTGTATTTTTATAGCAAAAACAAATTTTTTCTATCGTCAAATACCAAACTTACACATTTGTTAACTTAATTTGTTTATAAAAAATAAGTAAGCCATATTATCAATCATTTATATTCTGCTTACATCACTGCATTGATTAAGGCCGAATGGCGATGTATGGAGGTCGTTAGTATAAAGAAAAAAATGTTTTCTTAAAAACCACTTTTTTTGTTAATTTTATGTAAAAGAAATTAATATAAACATGAATAAATTCAAAAATAGGCTCCCAGCAATATCTTAGAAAGGACCCCGCACCAACTACATGGCAAAAAGGTCTTGGTGGATTTTTCTGAAATTGTGATATTTTGTAGCTTATGGCCCCCCGATAAAAAGTGTGTGACCAAAAGTCAAAAAATTGACGGTTTTAAGTCCCTATCGCGTGAAAGGTATTAATAAATGCTGTTTGGGAGAATCGCCGCAGAAACTGCGGAACTGTTTGGCGCCACGCTGATGTGTCACAATCAGAACTCTGACCTTTTGCCATTTTGTAGTTTATGACCCCTGGTAAAAAGTTTTTATGACGCAGGGTCAAAAAATGACCAAGTTTTCGTCCTTACGGGGTCAAATTATCGTTCGTTGTACGTAACCTCCGATAAGAAGACTTGAAGTCCCAGGGTCAAAAAATGGACAGCTTTTCATCCCTATCGCGTCATAGGTCGTGTTAAATGCCCTTTAGGAGAATCGCCGCAGAAACTGCGGGACTCTTTGATGCAATGTTGATGTATCATGCCTATGATTCTGTTCCTCTGCCATTTTGTAGTTTATGACCCTCGGTAAAAAGTTTTTATGACCCAATCTCAACAAATGGACAGTTTTTCGTCTCTATCACGTCAAGGTCGTAATAAATGCGGTTTGGGAGAATCGCCGCAGAAACTGCGGAACTTTTTGGCGCCACGCTGATGTGTTGTGCCTAAAACTCTGATCTTTTGCCATTTTGTAGTTTATGATACCCGATGAAAATATTTGATGCCCCAGGGTCGAAAAATTGCGAAGTTTTCGTCCTTACCGCGTAAAAGGCCGTGTTAAATGCCCTTTGGGAGAATCACCATGGAAACTGCGAAACTCTTTGGTGTCATGCTGACGTATCATGCCTAGGATTCTGTTCCTCTGCCATTTTGTAGTTTATGACCTCTGGTCAAAAGTGTTTATGGCCGAAGATAAAAAATGACCAAGTTTTCGTACTTAGAGCGTCAAAAGTCGCCTTTAAATGCCTTTAGTTGTGCTCGTATATGACTCCCGATGAGAAGACTTGATACCCCAGGGTCAAAAAATGGTGAAGTTTTCGTCCTTACCGCTAACAGGTCGTGTTAAATGCCCTTTGGGAGAATCACCGTGGAAACCGCGGGACTCTTTGGTGCCATACTGACGTATCATGCCTAGGATTCTATTCCTCCGCCATTTTGTAGTTTATGACACCCGATAAAAGGTGTTTATGACCTAAGGTCATAAAGGGATTTGGTTTCCGTCCTTCCAGCGTCAAAAGTAGCATTTAATTCCCTTTCGTAATGTATGACCCCCGATAAAGAAGACTTGATCCCTCAGGGTCAAAAAATGGTGAAGTTTTCGTCCTTACTGCTAAAAGGTTGTGTTAAATACCCTGTGGGAGAATCACCGCAGAAACTGTGGGACTCTTTTGCGCTGCGCTGGTGTATTTTTTAAAGGACTCTGGTTCTCTGTAGATCTTACATGAGTTTAGTCAGAGGTTCTATTGACTTATTGTAAGGCGTTCGGATTTTGTTGTTGTGGCCTATTAGCAACGTCTTGTACAGTGTGAAGAAGATGAATAGAGGGATACCAAACATTATTTTCATGTCCTGCATATCTCATGAACCATAATACGCTTGCCACGTGTGCGCAAAAGCCAAGATTTCGTGCACCTGATTTGCACGTGCAATAATACCCCTGGATTGGATCGTCATTGCAGTCTGGTTCATCTTCGGCAGTTGGTAGATAAGCAATCCAAAGTTGGTGCCTAGCTGCATTTGTGAATCGTGAATAAACTCTAGCTCTGATCATACCAGGCTCTGGTATAGTGTCACGATGTTGTTGATTCATGATATTCAACTGGAATTCTTCTTCTTCTTCTCTTTGTAACCTATCCTGAATGTACGAAGGAGCTAAGTTGACCTGATAGACGCCGACTTTCAAGTCTCTGAGAAACTTTAATGTCAAACGAGGAAAGTTAAGCACGTGCTGAAAATTCAGCCGAACCCATTCTTGACCACCTCTAGCCTGCAGATTTTCCATTTCCATCTAGTGCTTGGACAATGTTTACGTTATGCGCTCTCTCCAGTAACTGTCTACCCAATACCGCATTAGCTCCTGCCATTTCAACGGGAGGATGGTATCTATTAATTATAACACCAGGGATGCGATAAAAGTCTCCGAGGTTGTACACATGTTGGATAGGAATTGTATTACCAAAAAACTTGAATATGGATTTGATGTGGCCATTTCTAGCCTCCAGTATCCACCTGGTTTTTGTTACCAACCGTGATTCATTTGCTTTCTCTGTAGGGAGTGGACATTGTTCAGGCTGGAGATGTGCGGGCATTTTCCATGTGACTCTTAGTTATTGCAACAGAGCAGTGGCATCTCGAGAGCCTCTATCGACTATCAAGATCGACCCTTCTTGGAACCATTCTCTCATTCAATCAGCGTCTCTTTGAAACTCATTGTTTAGTACCGCAGCATCGTTGTTTCGTGAGTCTGAGAAGTATGGTCCATGGATGCCCAGAATGTAACCATCTGCTACTACAAGTAAAGCAGGCTTGACTAAATGACGGCACTTGTGATCACAGTACGATTGTCGCAAACTCCGGAAGTTGTTACTCTTATGAATGTAACTGTAAGTGCCGTCGACATAAGCGATTATTCTAGGTATATGAGGCTGTGGATTGTACAATTCGTTAGCGAACTCGGTTATATGTCTTGCATTGTAATCCTCTCTCGTAATCGAACCAAATCCTAGATTTTCAGGTACAAATCTTTGCATTAAAGATTGCCTGACAGTAGAAACTGCTGAATTTGTGGCTTGTCTACTCGATTCATGGAATATAACCTTCAGAAATTCGTCAGAAAGTCCTTGACGCAATTTGAATAGCAACATTAGCAGATCTGTTTTAGTGACGAACCTGTGGCCGCCCTGACGAGGTATTGGGTCGCAGTAAGTGAACAACTCTCGGACTTGCTCCTTTGTGACGGGAGCCATAATATCAAATTCGATATAGGATAAGCTGTTCTCATCTTCATACCTATTCAGATTAAGTGCAGCGTTGCAAAGTTCTTGCAAAAACATCTGTAAATGTTGCCCTTCTATCATGTAGAGCCTATAAATAAACCGAAAACCGGCTAATAAAGGCAGGAGGAATAAGCCTCAATCGTCCAAATGATGGGCACAAGATCGAACGTTTTCAGGAACGTAGATATTTTAGGATACAAAAACATTAACCCTAAATTCCACAGAAAGTCTGTGAAGATCGTTCACTTATTACAAATAATGCAACTACGATTTGCAGTTTGAGTTAACACGTTCAATCTTAAGGCATGGGGATTGTGCTCGACAACAGCTACTTCATCTCGAACAGATCGGTTACAATTGATGCATAATCTAGTGAGCTCGTCGACAATGAGTGGTGGCCTATCCATCTCATCACGTCTTCTAATAGCAATTTCACGTATAGCGGCATTTTCGTCTCCATCGATTCGCGACAAGAAGCCTGGACGAAATTGCATATTACAAATAAAACATGGCAAACGATTCATGAAAGTCATATCGAGATTTTGAAATCTATAGAACTAGATGAATCAGCTATAAAAAAATTATCACATCATTTAGACTGACCGACTAGTAATAATAATCCTAAGCAATAAAAAAATGGCTGAATCAATCTCGTGAATCCAAGAAGTGAAAGGAAATGAAATAATGAAGGAAGTTGACTTAGTGCCAATACAAACTAAAAGTATAATATTCCATTGATTAAATCATGATGGAAAAAAAGAAATGCAGAATAAATCTGGCGTAAACTTTACAACAAGAAACGAAATTCTTAATTAAATCATGATTGAAAAATCAAACAACAAAATAAATCTGAAGTAAACTTAAAACGAGGAACAAAAGGCAGAATAAATAAAATGGATCTAAAATCTTCTAAGAAAGTCAAAATAATGAACAAGAACTCAGAATAGATCCGGCGATAACCTTACCTTTCGCATTATGTATTTCGGAATCGAAAAAGGAAGAAACGACTGAATGTCAAGAAGGACTAAATGATAATGGCAATCATCTATAAAGAACAAAAGAAGTGCTATAAAAAAAGCGATCGTCGAAAAGATTTCACTTCTGGCACTAACTTCACGACTTCGCGTCTGTAACAAAGTGAAGTAGGTCTATAACTTGTTTAGGTTTCTTCAAACGTCTATCAATTGTTTTATTAAATAAATGTTTTAAAAAGAATTCCATATTCAATAATAATTCTTATATGAAAATAAGTGATAGATTGATAGATAGGGATTACTTATCTGACAACTGTAAGTACGAAAACTTGGCCATTTTTCGATCCTGCGTCATAAACACTTTTTACAGAGGGTCATAAACTACAAAATGGCAGAGGAACAGAATCCTAGGCATGATACATCAGCATGGCACCAAAGATTCACGCAGCTTTTGCGGTGATTCTCCCAAAGAGCATTTAACACGACCTTTTATGCAATAGGGACGAAAGCTGTCCATTTTTTACCCTGGGACATCAAGTCTTCTTATAGGCGGTCATATTCAGCGAAAGGTAATTAAAGGCGACTTTTGACTCTGTAAGGACGAAAACTAGGTCATTTTTTGACCCTGGGTCATAAACACTTTTTACCAGGGGTCATGAACTACAAAATGGTAGAGGGACAGAATCCTAAGCATGATACATCGTGACACTATACCAGAGCCTGGTATGATCAGAGTTAGAGTTTATTCACGATTCACAAATGCAGCTAGGCACCAACTTTGGATTGCTTATCTACCAACTGAGGGAGACGAACCAAACTGCAATGGCGATCCAATCCAGGGGTATTATTGCACGTGCAAATCAGGTGCACGAACTCTTGGCTCATGCGCACATGTGGCAAGCGTACTATGGTTCATGGGATATGCAAGACATGAAAATAATGTTTGGTAATGTTTGGTATTCTCCCAAAGGGCATTTAACACGACCTTTGACGCGACAGGGACGAAAAACTGTGCATTTATTGACCCTAGGACATCAAGTCTTCTTATCGAAGGTCACATACAACGAACGATAACTAAAGACGACTTTTGACTCTGTAAGGACGAAAACTTGGTCATTTTTTTACCCTGAGTCATAAACACTTTTTACTAGGGCTCATAAACTACAAAATGGTAGAAGGTCAGAGTTCTGGGCATGACACATTAGCATAGCGCCAAACAGTTCCGCAGTTTCTGTGGCGATTCTTCCAAACGGCATTCACGCGATAGGGACGAAAAACTGTCAATTTTTATTACTTTTGGTCATACATACCTTGGTTATTTGTAAACAAATTTGTTCAAACCGAAAACGGACAAAAATGGGCAGCCTTAACTCAAAGTAAAATTCATCCTGAAGGGATATTACGACTATCATTTTACAATTGGTAAATTCCAAAGTTTAGTACAAGAGTTGACCGCAAAAATGCCAGCCCATCGAGAATAAGGATGAAACCAACTCAGAATAATAGAATAGTGTTAGTTGAAGCAGGATCAGTGCGGTTGCCTAACCTCATCCTGACAAGATGTCAAACAAAATGTTACGTCCGGTACGATTTTTGGGTCATCATTAAGCCCATCGAGAATATATAACAGTTTCTCCCGCACGTATCAGACCCAAATTAATGTCATAGGTAGATACCTATGAAAAGTGAAATTCCTCCTTGTTTTGTCCTTGCAATCATATTTTTGTAGGAGCTATGGAGGGGGAAAGAAAAATCAAAATAGTGGTTTTACTCGAAAACCGCTCAACCAATTTAAATAAACAAAAAATATATATAGTGAAGTCTATTGGGACAATTTTCCAGAAAAAAGTAAAAAAAGAATCCGAAAAAAATTCGGGAGAAAAAAAATTTTTTTAAGTTATGTTTTAGAGATACACCTCCAATTCTATTTTTAGAAAAATCTTTGAGCTGTCTACTTGAGCATATATTTTTACCAAATTTTTTCTAGTGGTATTTTTATGTAAAAAAATTTTGAAAATAAAAAAAAATGTAAGCTGATTTTTGGTCGGAAAATTTTTTTATGCTTATGGAAAATTGTCCCATTAGATTTGAAACCATAAAAAAACATAATGAAAAATATATAATTGAACAAAATGAGAAACTTCTTTTGCTTAATTATTTGTAACATGAATAATAAACTAAAGTAAACTAAACCAATAATCTAGGGGAGCAAGAAATTATACATTGTAGAAATAAATTAAATTCTATATTTATTTATTTATTTAGTTAATTAGTTAACGGGCTAAGCTCTTTTATATAAAATAAACTTAAGATTAGGTATACAAAATACATATATGCTTGACTTGGGTGTAAGAATATATACAGTTTTCATATATACAGTTTATGTAGTATTGTTTATACTGTACATAATAAACCTACAGTAGATCATCATTAATTAAAATCACAAATATACGTGAAATATTGTATTTTTATTTGTATTATGGGGCAAGAAGCACGGTTCGTACCCTCTTGGCGTTCAGGTAATTCAGCCCATATACGTGAAATAACTAGTTCTAATTTTAATGTATTAACACGTACAGTTTTTAACTATTAATTAAATTCGAGGAATTATTTTGCATACATTAGTGTTTTAAATTAACGATTATCAACTAAAGGGTGGTCTCCTCTACAGCTCGTGTAATATAATTACATTTCATCATCCGAATCAGAATCGATATGATCTGATTCGCTGATACATTCATCTACTATTTTGTCGTCAATGAGTAGAGGTGTGGAATCTCCCTCAAACCAAAATGAGTCTACTTTTTCGTCGCTCAAATTCCACCCACAGTTATCATAATTGAATTTAATACATACTGGATCGGTAGCGTTCTGCCCCATTGAATTAATGTACATTGTACATGGAAAAAATTAGTTCTGAAAGAATTACCGAATTCTTTCCAGAACTAAGGATATGAGAAAAAGTCTGTAAATGCTCAATAATTTTTGGTAGAATAATTGGAACTGTTCTAAAATAATCACCGAACTGGCACTTAAATACTAAAATTCGTTTTCGTAAAAGATGAAATGAAGTATCAAAAATAAGTTCTGGAGAAAATATAAAACAGTTCAATATTTCTAAAAGGACTTTTCAGAACATTTTACATTTCTTCTGTTACTTTTTATAATCCACCACGAGGTGAGAATTCTGGTTCTCGATTTGTGAAAATTCCTGAACTCGAAAATGTACTAAAACCTCGATTTATGGCGGGTTTCGGGGGTTGTCTGAATGGCCTTCGCCTAAATAGAGGTCTTTCTAAACGTAAACAAGTCAGGGTCGTATGAACTATTTCTGCTTGATTTTTGTCACGAGTGAAAAATATTTTTTAAATATAAGTTTAATTTAACGTTTAATTTACTGTTAAGTTTTATTTAGTTATTATTTATGAATTATTACACATAACGCATAACCAAAACACTGAAAACGAACTGATGCGAACCGACGCTTAGACTATTACGTCACTACTGCGCACTTTGTTGCTACGCTGCTTGCGCGACACCGCTGAGCTCTGAGCTCAGCTTTCCTCGTCCTCTTGGACCCCTCACCAAGAAACCAATTCCTGGAAGTCTTATTCAGAGACGTCTTCAACAGAGATTTCAGTGTAAAGCAGGATGAGCAGTCGTCACTGCTCATAGGAGAATTGCGTTATACTATATAATAGCGATACTCGCGCGCCATCACGCACCACTATGAAACCTAACCACGTAAGTATTTTTTGTTATATCAGTAAGCAATGTTTTATAGCATGGGTAAAGGTAAAAAGGTATGAGCATGGGTAAACATGATTTTTTATCGACAATTATTTTCATTTTAGCGGATAATAATTTGTAGCATTATTATGTACAGCAATTGCAAATTCCGTATTTATTAGTTCAGTTAAATTTAAATCAAAAGGAAAATAAACGGTGGTTATCTAAGTTTATTCATTATAGTAGGGAACGTTACTAAAGAAGGTTATGTTACGCGTTGCATGTGTTGCTAGTTGCTATCCTTAATTTTTTTGCAGACAAATCATAGAAAATTTTGATGCAGAGGTAAGAAATTACAAAAATAATTTTAAGGTCAAAGTTATAAGATTAAAGGTAACAATTATAAGTATATTTTTCACTGCAAATAAATATTTGTGGTTTATACTTTTACATTTTATTTTAATTTCTATAGTTTTTGTTGAAGTCTGTAATATTTGAAAGAAATATTAATTAGAAAACTCTGCGTCGAGACTTATCGCTATCTCTGTAATCTGATATGAGAGTGGGGATTGCTGGACTCTAACGAGCTTGGTTCCTTCGACAAGTTTGTCAGTCGGTCTGTCTGTCGATTGTACGCAAGACGTCTTACGTGGCTCTCGCTCGTTACTCACTCGTTACTCACTCGTTACTTTTAGTGACAATTATATTTGAATAAACTAATCATATTAACACAATCTGTGCTTCCTTATTTAACAAACCTTGACAGGTTATGGGCCCAGTTGGTTGTGTTTGTGAACAAAAAGGTGTTTGTGCAAAGTGACTCCAAAAATGGAGGCGTCAAATTTAAAAGTTGAAAAACTGCGTGATAAGGACAACTGGCATCAGTGGCGTTTCGTCATTCGCACACTGCTGGAAGAGGACGATGATCTACTAGATGTATGTGAAGGTAGGATCATTAAACCTGAGATAGGAACAGCATCCTATGATGAGACTTTGAAGAAATTTCAAAAGGCGGACAAAGCTGCCCGGAAGT
>JBAGKK010502552.1:0-14667 GCA_037177015.1 Euceroptres primus | reverse complement strand
GCGTGGCGGTCTCGGGTAGATGAGGCAATGAACTTTCGAGTTCCAAATGCTGATAAATAATAATAATAATAATTTCACCTATTTTGGAAATTTGTCACATTTTCTCAATTGATAAGGTGAAGTTTTATCAAAAATTTAAATGTACTAATATATTTAAAGCCAAATTTGTTTACTCTGTCTTTATTAAAATTTTTTGTCTTGTATAGCTTTAAATTTTTTATAACTTTTGTAATAAGTTCACAATATTCTCAATTTTTTTCAGAATATAAAAGAGCTTAAGGAGATTTTTAGATTTTTTAAAGCTCTAATTTTGAAATGGATTTGAGACTTAACGGTCAGATGCAACATTAAAGAAATTGTTTTGAATGTAAAAATTTTAGAGGAAACTTTCTACTTTATTGGCAATAATTTTTTATATTGCAATCAATATGTTTAAAATTATTTGTGCAAAACCCCAATTTAACTCTCTGAGAAAATCGAAAGCTTTTACTTTTTTTATTTTTTAAATCGAAGACTATAATATACTTTCAGGTTCAAAGGTTCATACATGAGGTTACAAAACTGAAAAGGGTCTCAAAATATTTTTTCTTAATTTAATTTTCAAGTACAAAAAAGTTGTCAAAAAATCATCATTTTTTGAAGTTTTTCATTTATACCTTTTTATTCTTGAATATTAAATTAAGAAAGGAATAGTTTTTGAACCATAAAATATTTTAAAAATGCATAAAGAATAAAGTTCTGTTTTCAGTGGAATTATTAAAATATCAATGAGCCTTAAATTGCAAGTTTATTGATTTCATAAAACATTTTCTTTTTCACTTATTTTTGTTAAAAAGCTCACTTTTCAGGAATCAGAGTCAGTCCTTATTTATCTTTCTTTCCCCTATTCCCCTTTCTTGCTCCTATTTTTCTCAAAATCCCCTAAAATCGCTTAAATTGATATATTTCCCCCTTTTCCCCCCTTTCGAAGTTTTTTCACGTTTTTTTTCAAGAATTATCATAATAAATAGATACTTATTACATTTAGAAATGGCGATTGCTGTCAATTATCATTAATTCATTTCTTTTTCATTTTAAAATAAAGTTCTGAATATTGTTTAAAAATTTTTTATCTCTATTTACAAAACTTTTAATTTACTTTATTTGCAATTTTCTATTCAGTTATTAGTTCATGTTTACTCAGCTTTAAAATACGTTTCAACTACTTATTTTTTAATTTAAATAATAAATTCGTTTTTGAGCCGTAACCGTGAAGTTTTTAAAACTATTATTAAAAAATTATATTTGATTTTTTTCCAGTTAAACAGAAAATCCCAAGGTATCATCTTAATCTGTAGGAAAATAAGAAATCGAAAAACAAAAGACTGTGACAATGGAATAAATGAGCCGCTTCCGATCAAAATAATATTGCTGCAGATTAAAATAATAGCCTACTATTTACTGTGTAGGAAAAAAATATCTTATAGTAAATGAGATATTTGTTCGTCTATACTCTATCTTGTTAAACCATAACGAAGCTTAACACCTATCAGTAAAACATGTCATTTTATTTGAGATTTGAGATTTTTTATAAAAAAATTCCATTTAATTATATTTATTAACTCTACACTAAATCCTAAGGCATAATTTTGATCTCTGACTGGATCAATTAAAGCGGCAGGGCTTTAATCCCTCGGTTCTTAAAGAAATCCACATTCAATCATTTTCAACTGACAGTTGACACGAACCAACGTGAAGTTGTGTATTCAAAAATTTTTTTCATCTCATATTAATCTCAAAATAATCGGCAACACTTTTTTAATACCTTATAATTTACTGTGTCTCTGGTATTTGTAATAAAAAAAATTTTCGCCTTTTTTCGAAAATATATCCCCCTATTTCTCCTAAAATTAAACTACTCAACCGCTATGATCCCTGCCTTTTCACCTTTTTTAATAACAATAGGTACTGTGATGACTGTAATTTATTTCGATGTGTTTTATCTTCATATAATTAAACATGGATAAAAATGGTAGATGTTCGTGAATTATTAAAAGGATCTCAAAATGAATAAATCCTTAATAAAATAAAAAAATTTACCAATTAAAGTCAACTAGTATCTACCAAACCAATTTTAGCTTAAATACCTGAGTTACAAATTGAATCTATTTATATAATGTTATGCCAAAAAAGGTAGTGCACTGCCGAGCTTACATAATCTCAATGATGTAATATTGTATAAATATTGCATGAGAGATATTTTTAGCTTAAAGTAAATGAATATCGACCTCAATATACAGTTCATAATTGTTGTTTTTATTTTTTTTATTTTTTACTATTATTTTCTTTCTAATAATAATCAGCAGTTTTTTCTAAATGCTATTTCCAAAGGGTGACGAATACGATCTTCGTTCTAGGAGAGTTTCAATATTTAAATTCCTTAATTTCAGGCTGAGAGTAACTGGAGACACTATAAAAGTAACCCCACATTCCTGTAACAATATCTCGTTCGTTAAATTTTACGGCTTGACTCGAGAAGACGGCGAGACGAGGGATGGTCTTTCATTTAGCCGCAAGGCTAATTAAAAACGCTCGAAGCATCTTGAGACTCTTCCGCTGCTGTTACTTGTTTTTTTTTCGCCTTCGTTTCCCCGTTCTTTGAGCGATCGAAGGATCGTGGTATACTTATTGTTGTGTACGATTAACGGCATGTCAAGATCTCAAGGTACTTTTCTTTTTTTCTGGATTTTCCATTGGTTTTTCTTCTGGGCCATTCAAGTTGAGTTGACGAAACCCAACAAGCGTCATACTAACCGGAATATCGATCTGTAGTATAGAGCGTTTCAGCGACACACTATCGGCACGCACCCCTTTTAACAGTAGTGGGAGGGGTTTAGATGCACGAAGGTAACTTGAAAAGTGAGATAGCAACTTACAATCGAAACTTTTAAACGGTCTCGTTCCCAGCAACGTGGCCCAATCAAAAGTAAACACACTGCGAATTTTTCTACTGATCAAAAGAAAACTGGACTTCAAATTGTTGAAGAAAAAGCTTGGAATTCAGCTGTATTCAGTTTTAACCTCTCAATGTTAAAAAAAAGTCTTTTCAATTTAAAGAATTAGTTACCTAATTATGCAAAGGTAATTAAATAACTAATTCAAATAATAATTAAAAGGTAATTTAAGTAATAATTAAAAAGTAATTTAATAACTTTGAGTTAAAAATGGGAACGAAACTGAACTTCAGTAAATTAAATTAACTTCTTGTTACTTCATTTTATTTATTCAGTTATTTTCACTGCAAGAATTATGAGTACACAGAAAATAAAATAGGAATCCGCTTGAAACAGATCATTTTTCCCGGCCATAATGTAAAAAAGTTTTCCACTTTGATGGTAATCAAATGAAGCATAGTATTACTTTTTCACCGTTACATAATTTTTGTTGTCTCTTTCTCTTACAAAATCAAGTGGATAAAAGGGTAACGTCCGAGTAGGTCACAATGTAATAATAAACGGTTCATCGCATTGAATTATCATCATCCAAAGAATAAAAGCTCGCCCGTTGACGCGCCTATCATTCTCTCCAATAGTGATAGTTTATTTCCCCGGTTCCTCAGCACAACAATGAATTACATTAGCCCTCGGCTTTTCTTTTCCTTTTCTTTCTTCGTCCTTTGTTTCGACCATTTTGAGTCCTGCTATTTCCTGGATACGAAATTGAACATTTATTAATAATGGAAGCTCGTCCGCGTTTGATTACTGGACTGTTGTGTGGTGGAACCTTATTCTTTCGTATAATGGAGCGAATAGAAGGTGGAGGGTCAGTCGGTTCTAGTCTCGAGGATGCTGGAGTGGCCGAGTTATGGGAAGTGTACCGAAATGTTATTGGAATAAAGCCTCGTACAATGCTTCTTCGCGAAGTAAGGTGGTCGAGATAAGTCGACGTATATAGGAGAAGTTTGGGGGTTGTGGAGAACAGAGGCGGCGATGATGCTGAAGGTGGAATAAGTTTTGTCCGAGCCAACGGGTGCCCATTGGGCAGCCAGGCAGTAAATTCGATCGCCGGACGCCCTCGAGCGAGGCAAAATGGCACGTCCTCTGTTTTTCTTCGATTTCTTTTTCTTCTACAGTCTCCTTTTTTTATTTGCTCGCTTGCACGACGTCATCGATTCGCCTCCCGTATACTTCAAGACCTTTCCCAGAATTCTTTTTGGACGTTTGTTCGCTTACCCGCTCGACCAGGTGAACCGTTGACTTACCCGCTCGACCAGGTGAACCGTTGACTTACCCCGTCAGAAAGCATGAAAAAACGTGGGCAAATTTTAAGTACAGTTCCACCACTATTTTATTTATTTTAAAAACTCTTTTTCAAAACTTGCAACTTAAGGATATTAAGCTTGTAAATCAGCTTCAACATTAATCAAATTTTTATGTCGATTTATAAAATCAAGGAGAATAAACTTTCAGAGTGTCTAGCCTCCTGGAAATCCTTGAAAACCTGGAAAAGTTCTTGAATTTTCTTTTACCTGGAAAAACTTAGAAAAGTCTGAATTTCAGTTATAGTCCTGAAATTCCTCTCTACATCTGAGTTAGTAGTTTTTTTCAAATGAAATAATGAGAAGTCGTTTATCAATTTCTTTAGTGAGCTTTTGTAGAAAATTACTGATTCACTTAGTAAGGCTTAATAATTCATTTAGTCAGGATTACTGAAGAGAATTTTTAGTTTTTTGCTGTAAAATATTAGTTTTTTTATTGGTCGAGGATATTGCTACGAAAATTTCCGTTCAAATAGAATACAACACAAGCGGGGGACAGACTACTGTTACGGAAACTTCCGAAACAATAGCATACAACACAAAGGGGGGACAGGCTGCTATTACGGAAGGTTACTGTTACTGATACTGCTTACTGTTACTGTAACTATTGTTGCGGAAGTTTCCGTAATAGTAGCCTCAGCCCATACTATGTTGTATGCTAGTTTTACGGAAATTTCCGTAATACTAGACACTGCTCTTTTTATTAAAGATTAGTAGAAATGCTTACTTAAGCAACTGATAAACGACTTTGCACTATTTCGTCAGTAGAAAACTACTAATTATTCTTATAGAGTATTCTCTTGAACACAAAATAGTTTTTTGAACTGATACATATGCAGTTAGCTAAACTCAATTTCATGAATCGCAAAATCAACATTTTATACAGTTCATTTACTTGTGTAAATTATTTCTATCGTACAGGTTCAAGAAAAAAATACTTTTTCCATGAAAATTTGGCCGAAGATATTCTTCCGGAATTTTCCGTACAACTAGCATACAACACAAAGGGAGGAAAGGCTATTCATACTTAAAATTTCGAAACAATAGCCTCGGCCTATATTATGATGTGTGCTAGTTGTACGAAAAAATCCGTAATACTGGACACTGCCTTAAAATTTATGGCAAAAATTAAAAAATGGTACTTGGAAAAATTCATTTTTTGACCTGAAAAACCTGGAAAAGTCGTAGAATTTTTTCAGGAGAAACGCTAGATACTCTGAATAAAACCAAAATTTATTATAACGAATTTTGAAAAAATTCCTAAATAGTTTGGGTCATAATTGTTTACTTTAAAATAATTTTTTGGATATTTCTGTTTTTTTTCCTTCGACTTAGAGAAAATTCGTAATTTTTATTCGATTTCGATTCTCAACAGCTCATTTTGTTCCTTCAAAGATCCTTTACACTTCTATTTGGTACGTTTTAATTTAAATTATTATTTTATTTAGAAATTATGCAGTTAATGATGTTGCAAATTAAACAATATGCCAAATTACAAATTTTAATAAAAACTTACCAAATAAAACTGTAAAGAATCTTTTGAAGAATAAAATGAGCTGTAACATTACTAATGTATTTTAAGATGTCAATTAATTATTTTTTTCAAGAACCTTTCAAGCCGCGATAAATTTCAATAAAAAAGTATTTTATAAATGAAACTCATCTTGATCAAAAAGTGGAGCTATTCTTTTTCTGCAAGCCCTGTTTTAATTTCAGAAGCAGAAAAACAAACTTTTCGTTTATACAAAATACCTTCGTTTGTCTTGCCATTATTCGTCAAATCGACTTTCAAATATTCAGTGCCATTTTTGTAAAATATTAGGATATTATTTCCACACTTCAATAGGGTAATTTCCAGCGATTGAGGGAAACTACATGCATCTTCAAACGAAAAATGCTCCGAAGTAAATAACCAATTCAATTATCTCTAGTCTCCAAATAGAGAAATGACGGACTACTGAGAAAAAAGAACTTATCCAAGAAATAGGACGAAGTCAATAATCTGCATATTTTACCCTATTCTGTTTTTTTTCTAGAAAGAATTGGAAACAGAGAAGAAGAGTATTCATGCCTTCGAAAAATATTTTTCTCAATATTTTGTTTTTTCCTTTTCATGTAATTCTCTATCGTATTCCAATTTTATTACTGTGAAACATACACATTCTTTTTTATACAAAGAGCAATGTAAGATACGTTTCAGTGAGCAATACACGTATTGCGGCACATCTTTTATAGACTACAACGTGTGCTTCGATAATCGTTAAAAATGCAGATATTCCTGGACCAGAGAGGAAAGCAAGAAGTGGATGACAACGGTAGACGTGTATCGATATTCAGGGAAGCGAGACGATACAGAAAAGGAACTATGGGGGAAGGAGTCTTGAAATCGGACAGGAAGCAATACCGAGTGCTACCTTAATATACGGTGTTACCAACCAGACGAATCTAATACCCCTTCATGTCGCTGCGGTTATTTCCAACGGTGTTTTACGCGACGACGCGGTCATGAAGCTCTTTCGACCTCAAAATTGGTTTTGGATTAACAACGTGCAATGCCTCGAACCTACATATTTCTACGACCTCGATAAATCTGTTTATTATCGAAAGCCGAATCGAATTTCGCGTTCTTTTACGACAAACAACCGACAGTTGCGTGCTCCGCTTTGAAAATTAACCGTCTAATCGACGCAAAGCAATTTTTGTGAGGATTATGGTCAACGAATAACGTCTAGAGCTAAATTAGCGCGTCCTTGAGAACGAGTTAGAAAAATTAAAACAACTACATTTCACAGTTAATGATCACTTTTTTTTCCATGTTGGGTTTTAATTTTTGTTTGTAAGATCTTTTATTGATCTTAGTTGAGAAAGAATATTTTATCACGGGGACAAATGTTTGTTTATCGTTAATTTAATTAGCTTAAGAGCCTTAAGTTTTACCTCGGAAAAGTAGGTTTGTTTTAGCAAAAATTGTATCTTGTCTGACTTTCCACTTGGAATAATTATCTTTGGATAATTTTCCACTTTCTTCTTTCTAGTAAAGAATTTTGATATTAATTATAAGTTTGAAAGAAAATAAGGAAAAAATATTTTTATCTTTCATTTGTGCAGTTCTGAAACTGTTAAGACAATGAGACTTGTTCTACGAAAGGTCCTCTCATATCTAAGTTTAACTTTTTATTTACACTTGAAATAGAATCCAGGTCTGATTCTTATTTTCAGTTGAATATTAAATTATGTCTGACCATAACATTCAGTTTCTACTTGCTGAGCAATCCCCAGGGCCAAGGATTTAAATTGTAAAGCAGATTCTTTACGATGTATTCTTTTCGGTTAAAATTTTCATCTCCTAGAAAAACTGACCTGAAATAAATATTCAGTAATATTAAAAATATTTTATTTATTATCTGTTTATATGGTAAAGGATTTTAAATATGGACTGAGTTATTCTACTGAAAATTACATAATGTCTGACAGTAAAATTTTGTTTCTACATGCAGAGCAATATCGAAGTTATAAATTTAAATTTTGGGGTATTATTTTCAAGTTAAAATCACAGTAAATCGTGGAATATTATTTCAATCTGCAGCAATATTATTTTGATCTGAAGTCATTCATTTATTCTATTGTCACAGTCTTTTATTTTTCGAGTTCTCATTTTGCTGCAGATTAAAATGATACCTTGGGATTTCCCGTGATCAAATCGTGTTTGAGTTTAATAAATTTAAAGGAAATATTTCATGTAATAAAAAATCGGCTATTTTTGTTAAATGCAATATATATATATATATATATATATATATATATTATATACTCAGTTTGGATTCCTTAAACATTTTGCATACTTAGATGGCAAGGTCTGTTTCACTGAAAATTATCTCGCGTCTGGCTATAACTTTCTATTTTCACTGGGAATACAATTCCAGTCGAACTCAAATAGTAAAAAAGTATCCTACTTTTTCTTTTATTATTATTTATGGCAAGATATGTTTTTCTACGGAAGCAAAGAAATAAATCAGGATCAAAACTAATACAATTAACGCCCTTTCTTAAATTATTCAGAAAAAAGAACGCCACAAAAGATCAAATCAATAAATACAATTTTTAGTGAAAAGTGCAATTTTGCGCCTCAGTTGGAAATCAAAAAATATGTATTTGGTGAACTGTGATGCAATGTTGTGTCCTTAACTAAAACTTGTATTTATGGTTCTATGTGTCATTTTCACTTTTTGAATGATGATTATTAATTTTGCTGCATTCATTATGACTAATTGTTCGAAAGCTATTTAATTTAATACTCATTTAAGTCTCATTTAAGTAATCATTTTTATAATTCAAATTCACAATTTGACAATATTTCTTTTAATTCTCATTTAATTATTTAAGTCTCATTTAAGTAATCATTTTTATAATTCAAATTGACAAATGGGCTCACAAATTACAAAATTGTATTGCTGCTCTATTGCTGAGTTTAAAATAAAATGTGATTCATTTTATGGAGTGATTCTCAATCAGCCATGATTAACTAATATAAACCAGATTAAATTTGTACATTAAGCACTTTATTTTCTCTTAAAATTTTTTTATTTAACTTTGAACAAAAAGATACCTCTCTAATCTTTCAATTTCATCATTGACTGAAGAGTGGACATTATGATGTCCTTCCCTTTACTATTAAAATTCCATCGATATTGAATGCGTAATTCTCGTAAAGATCTCGAGTCTTGAAAGCAATTTATGCAGCTAGTAGTCCATTAAAAAATTGATTAAGTTTTTTTGCTGGGTTTTTTGTCCTCTTGGTGAAACGGCGGAAGGTAGCATTGGAAAATTTACCCGCTGGAACAACATTCGACCAGCAAGTAACGACTGATCTCTCTATTCCCAGTGGCAAGGAAAACTCGTAAAACGGCACTTGGAATTTCGCTGCGCCAAGTTAAACTTGATCGAGACGAAATGGGTGGTGGGTGGCGTTACGAGGGTATGGGGATAAGGCTAGTTGGCGGCGGTGGCTCGGTACCGTCGATTCTGTGGATGTTGGATGCATTCACCTAGGGGACGCAATACCAAAACTAGGTGAAAGCGACGATACCAGGGAAAAGTGAATAAAAAGGGGTATAGTGGGCTAAGGAATGAGTGGAACGATATTGTGTTAGATGAAAACGAGTCCTCAGTCGTCGCTTAGACCCCATTTTCTTCAGCGTCTGTAAAAATGTGGCGCGAAAATATCAAGCAGTTTCAGTTTTAAACTCCTCTCAGCCCCATTTCTGACGTTTCACTGAACCCCATTCCCGTCTCTATTATCTTCAACTTTACGTTCATCTCGTACTCAGAAAAGACTCGGCATTCAAATGACACCAAGTTTAAAATATTCGTGCATGCCTACCGGGCTGTACTCTATATGAAGAAAAAAAAATAAAAAAGAAGGAGTAAATCGCTCTCTCTCTCTAGAATTCTAGACTTTCTTCCCGTTGTCTTTCCATCAGGCCTCGCCTCTTTCTTTAATTCTCATCATCTGCCTCCTTGTGCACGAAGCCAGCAAATCGCAAGGGGCTGCGTGAGAGTTGGCTTTCTGCCTTGAGGCGAGGCAAAATCTGACCCCCTTTCTTCAGGGATAAATCTAAAATTTGGCATCCTGCGCTGCAGGAAAAGACCACCACCGAAAACCTCCAACCTTCGACCACTGTCCAAAAACTAAGAATTCATGAAAATCAATCGTGTCCTTTAAACTTAAAAAAAATCCCCTCTGGAAAAATTTTGAAACTGCAGTCAGATATTTAGTTAAGCTAACAAGGTTTAACTTAAGTTGGAAAAGTATTTAATGCATGCTTTAAAAGACTTTGAACGTATATTTAATTGATTTTTGACCTTATCTAATTGACATCACCAATATTTAAATAAAGTGTCCAAAACAAGCATGATTAATCAGTTTTAGTTAAATCAGAAGCATTTAAAATAACTTTTAAAAATTTTAAAAAGCAGTATGCTAGCGGAGTCACTTTTTCACTTTTTTTTTTTGTTGAAAATAATACTAATTTTTTTTAAATCTCGTTCTCCGATGAAATTTATTGCCATGCTGAAATGTGACTTTGTTTGTGACATTATAAAAGTTTGTAATTCGAGTGGGAATATGTAATACCGACAGCGATGGGAAGTAACTAGTTAAAAGTAACTAGTTACTTTATCTAGTAAAAAGTAAAAAGTAAAAAACAAAAAAGTAACTAGTTACTTTTTTTGGGTAACGATGATGGTAACGAAGTTACTTTTGTAAATAGCTAACGAATTGGTAACTAGTTAAATTTTTTCCAGTAATTCGAATGGTGGCCACATACATATATTTCTCATATTTCTAAAATATAAAAGTAACGCAAAAAGTAACGATAGTTACTTTTTTTGCTAAAGGTAACTGAGAAAAAGTTATATTTTGAAACGATAACAATATCAGTAACTAGTTTCTTTTTTTCGTGATGTAACGGTAACGGTAACTAGTTCGTTTTAAAAAGTAACTTACCCATCCCTGAATATAGGTATCACATTCAGTCCCCTATTCCACCTTTTTTACCTATTTTCCCCCATGATTCTCAAAATCCCTTAAAATCTCTTTATTTGAGAATTTTATTCCTTTTCCCCTTTTTTATGCAAAGTTCCAATTAATTTTCCAAGAAATATGAGAAATAGAAACTTATGTCGTTCAAAAACTGTTTTAACGTTTTCTGAAATTTTTCATAATTTTTAAATTTTCAAATCTTCTAAACTCTTCCATATCCGATTAAAACTTTCTATTTTTTTCCAAAATCGCTTAGAATCCTTCAAAATCTAGAAAAGACTCCCATAATTTCCTAAAACCCTACAAAATCTTCAAAACTTATTTGAAATGTACACTCATCGGTGGATTGAGGGCTGGGCTGGGGGGTAGACGGTCCTCAATTCAATGCTATTCGAGCGAGCAGTCTTATGTCAACATTCAGGACCGCGTATATAGTCTCTGAACGTACAAAATTAAATGCGCAGAGAGTCGTGATGTAAACAATGTCTGGCGGCCCTGACTGCCCGAGCGATGGTGCCGTCGTGGGACGCTCAGAGGCTGGAGACAGAATCAGTGAAGGGTGAACGACCATGAAGGTGGCCCTCGATCCACCGATGAGTGTATTTAAAATCTTCAGAAAATTCTACACTGTAAAATTTCCGAATCTGTTAAAATTCTTCAGAATTTCAGATTTATTCATAATTATCCATACTTTCTGTGTCTTATTCCTCCTTCACATTTTTTTCAACATCTGTTTAAATTAAATTTTTTAAATCTTCTAAAATCCTCTAAAATATTCTGAACTCTTCTGTAAGCTTCTACAATCTTCTAAAGGTTTCCAGAATTCTCCATAGTCTTTTAGAATCCTCTAAAATCTACAAAAGACTCCCGAAAGCTTCTCAAATCTTTTAGAATCTTCAAAACTTATCTAAAATCTCTAAAAGTTTTCTAAAATAATCGAGATTGTTTTAGAATCTTTTGCAAACTTCTAGATTCTTCTGAATTTTTTAATAATCCTTTGCAGCTTTTTGGGATCTCCTATAATTATCGTATGAGATCTTAAAAAATATCCTAAAATTCTTTAATACTCTACAAAATATGCTGGAGTGTTCCAGAATCTTCTAGAATCCTCAAAAATATTCTTTATAAAATTTTATAAATTTGTTGAAAATCTAGAAAACAAAGATCTGGAAGAGATTCGCAGGTTTTAGAAAATGGCAGAATTCAAAAGGTTTTTGAGGGTTCTAAAAGAATCTGAATCAGAGTAGAATATTTTTTAAAATTATAATAGATTTTGGGATATATTCGAAAATTTTGGAAGATTTTAGAAGACTGAATAATTCCCTATATCTCTGCAAGAGTTCAAAAGATCCCAGAAGACCAAAATAGAAACGCTTAAGGTTTTTAGAGAACTTTCGAAGAATCAGGAAGCCTCTGGAAGGTTATAAAAAAGGCCGAGGATATTGTTACGGAATTTTCCGTAACAATAGTCTTGGTCCATATTATGTTGTGTACTAATTGTATGGAAATTTCCGCAATACTAGACACTGCATTTCAACAATTCGAAAAAACCTAGAAGATTCTAAAGTATTTTGAGGGATTCCAGAAGATTTAACGAATCTACAAGTATTTGGAAAATTTAAATAGGTCTTCAAGAAGATTCTAATTGGTTGTCGAAAGTTATAGAAAGATATAGAAAGTTATAGAAGATTTCATGAAGGATTTTATAAAATCCTAGAGAGTTCCAAAGATTTTGAAAGTCTAGAGATTTTTGGAGTATTGTTTAGATTTTACACAGGAATCTAATATTTTTGCAAATTTTTTAAAATTATGGGGTATTTCAAAATCCAAAAATGGGATTTGTTAACAACTGTACAGTTTTCTTGTGAAAATGTTGCATTTAATAACATTAACTTTCTTCTTTGGTATTTTTAGAAGCAAAAAATTTTCCCCTTCAAAAAAATC
Organism: Euceroptres primus; assembly: GCA_037177015.1. NCBI lineage: Eukaryota > Metazoa > Arthropoda > Insecta > Hymenoptera > Figitidae > Euceroptres > Euceroptres primus. The sequence continues at coordinate 1,885 of JBAGKK010502552.1, read as the reverse complement.
CATTTTTTCAAAAAAGGGGATTTGAATTGAATTGAATTGAATTGAACTACCTACTGAAACGCTGTAAACTTTGACGTAATAAATTATTTTTTATCATTTCTTAAACTTATTTTTAGTGTTGTGACGGAAGGGCCTATTATTTTAATTGTTCTAAGAAAATAAAAAATTTGATGGTCACTTTTTTTACAAAAAATGGTCACTTTTTCAACTTTTTTCAACCTTGAACATCGCTGACAGGCCTGAAAAAGGCTAGAGATCAATCATAATTTTTAACTCTTACAATTAGAGGTTTGCTTATTTTTCTATTTTATCTTCCCTTTAAGGAGGAATTGGACATCGAATCGGGCAAAAAGTTAATGCCGTTTTGTGGACATGCATATTTACTAATGCAGATAATGTAGAGTATGTTTAACTTGAAAAATGGCAATTTTAGTAAGTAATAAGTACCGTGAAAGAATGATTTTCCATTTAAAATAATATTTAACGTAAAAAATGACGTTTTTCGGTAACAAAATTCAAAATTTTTGACTTTGAGTGTACGACTACTGAATAGGATGGGTCGAAAAAACAAAATTTTGGAAATCGGAAATGGAACTGTGTGAAAAAGTAGCGTATTAGTACCCTGAAACAATATCACTAATTTTGATTCGATCGATAAACGCTTTGGTTTTGCACGTTAACAAAATGTGTTTGAAAAAATTCTTATTTTCCTAATTTTGATATTTTCGAGAATCTCAATTTTTTTCATTTCTGGAGGCTTTAAACAACTCCCCAAATTTTTACAGATTTTTATTTACAGCCCTATCAGAGATTATTAATATTTGGTAGACCCCTGCTTTCAAAAAATAATTTTAAATCCTACAAAAATGAAGAGAGAATTTTTTCAGGTATCTAGAAGGTTATGATGAGTCAATCTCGACCTTATACATTAGAGTAATTCCTCTTATTTATAAACCTAATTTATTTGATTACTTAAATTGTCACTTAACTAAACACTCTTTACTTTGATTATATTCTTTACCTTTTTTGCATGTTAAACTATTCATTGTTTTTTTCAGAATTTGACTATAATAAAATATTTATTGAAGAGGGCCCAAAATCAGGTTCAAAACGTTTAATATTTTTGTCTTTAATTTAAATGGCCTTTCTAATCGAAGACTGACCAAGGATCTAATATCCAGAACGTTTCTACTGGTAAAAATACGCTCGAAAAAATTTAATTAGTCTAGGAAATTATAAGTGTAAAAATATTTAATTTTTTAAAAACTGAGATTTTGATTTTTTTAAATTATTGTTTTTCAACTGACTTTAAATATTATTTTTAACATCTGGGGGTGCCGAGTGATGAAAATACTATAGAAAAAAAAGTAATAATTGATAAATTCATAGGGTAAGTGTCCCAATTACTACGGGTATACTTATTACTGCAATTTCTTCTCCTAATTAGAATAAACTAAGTATAAATAAGTTTTTGGCTCCTAAAATTTTTTACAGTTAAATAAGAATTGACTCAAAAGTTAAATACTTTGTTTATTCTAATTAATAAAAGAAATCGCAGCAATACGTACACCCGCAGAAATTGGGGCATTTACCCTATTTGTTTTTTTTTAATTTTTAATTTTAGTGATAAAAATACTCTAGAAAAAAATTAATAAGTTCATGGAAATAAAAACAAAGAGGCAGTTTGTTTTTCAAGAAGTAATTTTTGTGTTTTTTTAGAGTATTTTCATCACTTAAACACCTTAAACTATTAAAAATAATATTTAAAGTCAGTTGAAAAAGAATAATTTAAAAAAATCAAAACTCAGTTTTTTAAAAATTCACTATATTTACACTTATGATTTCCTAGACTAATCAAATTTTTTTCTAGCGTATTTTACCAGTA
>JBAGKK010502541.1:0-14667 GCA_037177015.1 Euceroptres primus | reverse complement strand
TTCAATCTAAATAAAAATTTATTCAAATCAAATAAATAAGTACACATAAAGAATTTGTTTGAATCAAACAAACATTTTTTTGACTCCATATCAACGTTATAATCTGTTTGATTCAAACAAATTTTGTTTAAATCAAACAAATATTTTTCTGAGTGTACGTTTAAAAAAACTGCCAATGTTTAAACATAAAATAAATTTTACTCTTATTCCAATCAAAACCCCGCATTCAGAAAGATATTAAAAAATGTATTCAACTCCACTTTCTTTATTCAATATAGAATTATCTGAAAATAATTTAATTTCTTTCAATAGCGCTTCCCTTTTCCAAACTTATGTAATATTTTTCTTCTACGATAACATACTTGGCACTTTTTATAGAAAACCGCGAGGAAAATTTTGAATCTAGTTTGAAGTAAAACTATATGATTTCTGCTTTAAAATGAGCTGAGTTAAATTATGTTTGAAAAAAAATATTATTACATAATTTTTATATTATATACCTTATCGCGAAATAAGACTGACCATCAGCGAGTAGTCATGGACATTTGCACAAAAACCATAAAGCGAAAATAATATTCTCTCATGCGTAAGCTTGATTTCTTGGAAGGGCATAAGAAAAATGATATCTTATTTTTTTAGTAGGTATTTACATAGTAAATCAAGCGATGAAGCGCAAGTATAAGAAATGCATGAATAGTGCGATCAAAAAAGAAGCTTTCTCAGAGGCATCACATAAATAAGTAATTTCATTCGATTATAGATAGCATGAAACTTTTTCTTACGTGGAATAAAAAATATAAAAAATACTAAGAATTGAAGCCGAGAAAATATTACATAATTCCTCATACACTCAGTTCAGATTTGAGGAAGTATACTTTAGGATTCTCGTTGAAACTTAAATCGTAATTATAAAACTAATGCTTGCAATAAAAACAAGTGTATCAATCAACGTGCTTTTTCAATAATAAAGTGTTTCATTCATTCATTCATACTCAACAAAGAGAGTTTTTGTATAGTGTAATATAATAGAAAATAAGCAAACGGTCACTAGTTATTCACTTATAATTTTAAAGTATTAAAAGATGATTTTTGTCAGATAAGTAAATTTTATTGTAATGAAGTTAAGCAGTATTCCTCATCCAATAGAAATTATTTTACGCACAGTTGGTATATGGCCAAATAAATCCAAACTTGCTGCTTACTTACTGATATGTTCATTAATTACATTCACCCTTATTTTTCAATTTTGGGATGCTGTTCTCGTATACAGAGACATAGTATCATTGATGAGTAGCCTCTGTGCTACAACTGCTGAATCAATGTTCCTTATAAAATTCCTTATCATGAGAAAAAAACGTGGGTAATGATTATATTTTCTGTGCTTTTTTCAATGATTTACTATTAAACACGATTTAATAATTTTTTTCACATAACGAAACAGTGATTCTTTTTATGTAGGCATGTTTTATTTTGATTTTATTATTAAAAATATATATACATATAGGCAAATTACGGATATTATAAAGAAGATAATCACAGACTGCAAACTCATTCAGACTCAGAAGGAAGAAAATTTTGTTCTTGAAAGCCTACGATTCTCTTACTCATTTTTTGTTTGCACAGCACTTATCTACGTAAGTGCAGCTATTTTTTTTGTGATTGTGTCAGCTACTTCTTATAATACAGAAAAAAGAGAATTCATTCTGGAATCTGCATATCCTTTTAAAGCTGACGAATCACCTGCATTTGAAATTATTTTCATCCTTCAAACTTTTGCATCAGTTGTGACCGGTCTTGGAAATGCATTTATCAACGGTTTATATATTTCGATGGTAAAAAAGTTAGTTAAGAACATTAAAATTTATAAATATAAAAACTTTATAATTTATCAATAGAATTATCAATTTTGCAGGTGATGCATGTGTGTGTCAAGATCGACATTTTGCGAGAGGAAATTAAGAGGTTTTCAGCAATTTGTACAACATCTAATGACAAACGATTAACAAAGAGTGCAACTAAAACTTTGGTTGATCAATATCAAGATACGATATGCCTTTCAAAGGAAATTGAAGACGTATTTTCATATCAGTTATTTATACAAGTTATATTGAGTACATTGGAAATATGCGCTACTGGACTGACATTTATTACGGTGATTTTATTATTTCATTAGAATTTATTTTAGAGTTAAAATACTCGTTTGCTTAGTTTATATTAGTAATGTCGAATAACCCATATATAATATATTAAAATATATTTTAACCAGTGAAAAACTTAGATGTAAATAATATTTATTTATCTACAAAATGACTCGAGTTGTTAAAATTATAATTATGGTGTAATATTTTTCTGACAGTTAACAGAAGATAATAATAGTGAGCATTTAGAAATTACTAAAGTAATGAAGTTTGTGATGTTTTTTATCGCCGCCTTATGGGTAACGGGTGTTGACTGTAGCGGTGGAGATTATTTAAAAAGAAAGGTCAGAAATGATTAAACAGTTATAAAAAGTTATTATTTGATAAATAATTATAAAAATATAATTTGTTATAGTATAATTAATATAGGGACCGAATTAATTTCCAATTGAGCAGGCTTGCATACTCAAGTCAGAATCTTTTCCGGACGAAACATGGATTTGAAGGATGTTAGACGACACGTATTTGACCGATTTGATGAAATAATTTTTTTGAAAAAGTTATGAGTATTTAAACTTTTAAAGCTGTTGTCGCAATTTATTAAAAATTAGTCGAAATTTTTTTTGAAGTGTTGTAGTTTCCAAAGTAATATAGGTATTTGACTTCCTCTTTTTGATTTTGATAGATATTTTCGTTCTATTTCGAAACTCGACGGAAAATTAAAAAATTATCAAAATTGAAAAAATAGCGGTGGTTTTTATGAAAATTTTGAAACTCAATTTTCTCAAAAATCTCAGCGTTTGTATTTTTCTTAATTTTTTTCTATGTTGGTACTAATATGGTGAATATATCTTAAAAGAATTAAATCTCGTGCCCGCGTCTCGGAAAGAAGAAAGAAAATTTTTTCTGAAAAATGAAAATTAGAATTTTTTTCAAAAATAAGACGAGACACAAAAAAAGTCAAAAGATGAAAGTTGTTCCTCTTAAAAAGTTCTAAAAACAAGTCACTTGACACTTTTTTCTATCTAGCGTTAAATTCTACCTTTTTACTAAAATATAAAAGAAATCGGTAAAGATTCACTTAAAGCATAGATAGCTAAAAACGATTGTCAAGATATTTTTGTGAAAGAATAAAGAAAAGTAATTAATGTAAGTAACTAATGTAAGTAAAATTTAAAAATTTATAATATATTGCGCATCTCTGAAAATACACGTATTTTCAAGAAAAAATTGAAGTTTGTTGATTTTCATCCTTTTTTATTTTTTATGATTTCATAGAATAGTATTATTTTCCGTGAAACAAGATAAGCTCTTTTGGTATGTATTCATCATATTAGTACCAACTCAGAAAAAATTAAGGAAAATAAAAACGCTGGGGTTTTTGAGAAAATTGAGTTTCAAAATTTTCACAGAAACCGCCGCCATTTTATCAATTTTGACAATTCTTTTAATTTTCCGACGAATTCCGAAGAACAATGAAAAGATTTATCAGAATCAAAAAGAAGAAAGTCAAATACCTACCTATATTAGTTTGGGTACTACAATACTTTTAAAAAAATTTCGATTATTTTTTTGATAAACTGCGTCACCAGCTTTAAAAGTTCAAATATTCATAACTTTTTCCAAAAAACTTGTTCATTAAATCGCTGAAATATGTGTCGTCTAAAATCCTTTGAAAAATAACATATTTTGTCTGGAAACGATTCTGTAACTTGAGCACGCAGAGCCTGCTCGATTTGAAATGAATTCGGCCTAGGTAGGAACTATAAACTTTAATATAAGTTTTGGGGGAACCTATAATGTTATTTTATTTTCTTAGAGCGAATTAATTCATCAGGATATATACTCTTGCATTTGGTATGATTATTTGCAACTAACTGAGTGTAGGACTATTTGGATGACAATGATTAGATCAGAAAAGCCAATAACGATTACAGCTGGAAGGTTTATTAACATGACACTTGAAAGTTTCACGAATGTAATTATTTCTACTGTCTTTACTTTGTTACTATTGTTTACTAAATTATTAGATTACGTTAATTTAAGAACTAGAAATTATAAAAAAATACTCTTCAACATTCTACTTTTTCATTGATAAGTTTTATTTATTTCAGATCATAAAGACGTCTGTATCATATCTATCAGTTCTGAGAGCAATGCGCTGAGAAATCTTCGGAAATGAAATTATCTCGTGACTGAAGACAAGATTGCATTATATAGTTGTTTGTACTTTAGACAAAGCCGTTTTTTGAATATAAGATTCGTAGAAATTAAAAAATATATTAAAATGGGTAAAATAAGGGTACTCTGCAAAAAATCCGTTGTAAAATTATCGTGTCGAACATAGGACATAAAGATATCCATAATTAACGTGTTAATTATACAAAAAAGTGTAAAAATACTAGCTTTACCGTTGTTAATTTCACATTATTTTGTACTTTTTTACACTTTTTTAGTAAAATTGCAACGCTGCACGTGGTAAATTTACAATAAAATCTTAGAATTAATTAACACATGAATCATATAGTAAAATGTTTCCAACACGACTGGTAATTTTACATCGGATTTTTTACAGTGTAAACTCCGAATTCTACTTATAGTCTTTTAAAGTATGAAGCATGCATGTTTGAACAAAAAATGTTAAGATCTCGAAACCTCATTATCTGGCCTAAAAAGGAGAGATAATGCACCTTTATTAGCTTTAGATTCTTCTTTTATGAAAGACACAAATATTTTACAAACATTAATCGAATGCAATACTTACTTGTAAATTGGCCAACAAATTAACTATTATTCAAAATTAGAAAATAGTTTTCTTTTCAAAACAGTCATAACCATTACATTCCCTAAATTAAATTCGACAAAGAAACCAATGTAAATTGATTATGAGTTATTGAGAGATTGTTATCCGTGAACACCAAATCATTTAACTTCTGATAAGATCCTCAGTTACCTGAAACAATAAAACATTTATTTTTTAAATGAAAAACAAAAGTACAGCCACAACCTGGTAAGATCATTTTAAAATGAAAACTGAAAAGTCAATCTTTATGAATCTCAAAAATATATAATATTTTGAATTACTTTATTGAACACTGACATTTAGAAATAAATGTACCTGACTATAATTGTTCATTAACTCATTGCTTTTCTTTAACATACATTTTTTGGTTTTGAAGATAAACAATAAGATAAATAATTTATACTGTGTATGTTAATAACTTGTTAATTCATAAACAGAACGAATACTTGCACATTAGCTTAATAATGTATTTTGAACACGAGCACTTCCTTCTATGTTGTAGAAACTTTTCACTCTATGTCGGCTATGTGGAGAAAACAGGATCTGATTCGTTCACCTCTGATCGCTAATGCTGACTGTTCAACTGCATTCACTTTTGCGCATGCTCGATTCTTTGATAAAGCACAGGAAAAAGCCTTATTTTTTTTTCATAGAATGTTACATAGTAGATTAGATGGTGAAACGGAAAAAAAGACTTTATAGATTTTATCGTCTAAAATAAGCTTGCATGGAGGCATCACATGCATGAATTATCCGTCTTCGATGAAAGTCGCCAGAAAACTTTTTCTTGCAGGGAATATTCAATGATGCAGAGGAAAAAATGCACGTAAAAGATTATATACCGTATAAGAATAGAATATTGTGTATTGATCATGTTACGTACATTTTCGAGAAAAAATTCTCGCAGCAGAGAGAATCCACCAATAACTTTAAAATTTCACCCCCCTCTAACTCGGCTACTTTTCGACAAAACAGGAAAATATTTTTCGGTAAAATTACCACCCAGTAGGACAACACTCAGCCTAAGTTGAGTCTGATCTGAAATATCCCATTTTCGGGTTAGGACATTTGAGAAATAATGCCCCATGTGTGTAACTTTGTGAGCATATCAAAATAAAATAACTTGAAATAAAGGTTAAACATAGATTATACAATTTTTTTAAATCTGATAGCAAATGAGCGTGGAAGATATTTATACAGATCTGTTCTTTATTTCTAATATCAGCTTTTCCAAAAATAGCCTAGGGTTTTGATCAATTCTTCTGAACATATAATTTTGCAAACCATGACGTGCATAGACCCAGGAAATAGTTTATTAATCGTCGGAAAAGTGCTACCCCTTATTCTATATTTCATACCAAATTTATTATTAACGGGGTAGCAGTCTATTCTTCATGTGCAAAAAATGCGCAGGTCAGTGGCATTCGTTACTTTCGTGCAAAAGTGGGAGAAGACTTCTCTAACTCGCGAATGAGGAGAGTGAACATTTGCGATAGTACATTTGAAATTATAAGTGTCTTGAAGATCTGGTGCACTTAACGAAGAAATTTATATATACTAAATATTTATTATAAAGTATATGTAAATAACGAAATACAAATTTTACAAAGGTCAAGGCAAAAGAAGAAATTTCTATTTTTATTAGATTTCAATCTGGTTAATAATGAATCAAAGCAGCATACCACATCCAATTGAATTTATTCTGCGACTAATTGGCATGTGGCCAGGTGCTTCTCACATTTCTGCATTCTTAATTATCACTGCATTTTTAACATTTTGTTTAACTTTTCAAATTTTGGATGCTATTCTTCTATATAGAAATATAATATCCCTAATGAGCAGCATTTGTGCCACTACAGCGGAAGCGATGTTTTTCATTAAATTCCTCACCTTGCGGAAAAAACGTCGGTAATAATATTTTTAATAATTATTGGCATTGTTTTTAATTTTCTAATTGAGAAAAGTTATAAATGAAGATTTCAAATTAAATTATTTGTTAACTGAATACATTTAGGTACGTGGAGAATATTCTGACAGAAATAATCAACGATTGCAAGAGTATTAAAACTGAAAAAGAAGAGAATATTATTCTTGCAACTTTATGGGCTGTTCGTACTTTTTTTGTTTGTACTTCTTGTATATACCTGAGCACTGGAGCCTTTTTTGTCATCATTGCAGCTGCTTCTTATAATACAGAAAGTAGACAATTTATACTTGATTCTTCATTCCCTTTTGAAGCAGATAAATCGCCAGTATTTGAAATAATTTTTTTCATTCATTTCTGTGCGACACTTATAGGCACTTTAGGGAATGCTTTTATTGATAGTTTGTTTATTATGATGGTGAGTAAAATAAAATCCTTAATATTAATTTAGTGAAATCAATAAAGTCACTAAGATCAATAAAAAATCCATAAAATCAATAAAATGGACAAAAATAACAAAAAATAAGCATAGAGATATTTAAAATTCAGATTATGCATGCAAGTGCCAAAATCGATTTGGTGCGATGTGAAATTGAAAGATTTGCGAAAATTGTTAGCATAAGTCAAGACAAAAAATTGCTCGTGTGGTCAACGAAAAAGTTAGTTGACAAGTACCAAGAAACAATAGAATTTGCAAAAAAAATCGAATACATATTTTCCTACCAATTATTAATACAGGTCGTATTGAGTACATTAGAAATTTGTGCTACAGGATTTTCGTTTGTTGCTGTATGTATAATAAATTTCATCAAACTTTCCATTCTTTATTTAGTAAAAATGAAGGTGTGTAATCATAAAAAGAAAAATTGAAGTGAAATTATTATTTCTTAATGAATAAAAAATATGACATTTAATTATTGCATTACTGCATCGAACAGTTGTCTGAAGATGATAGTTTGGAGAATGTCAGTGTTACCAAAAGAATGAAATTTATAGTATTTTTTATGGCTGGTTTATGGGTTACCGGTGTCTATTGCTCTGGCGGTGATTATCTGCGCAATAAGGTTAGAATAATGTGACTTTAGGAATTATACGTATTGTTTAAGTGTTCTTATATAATTAAATATAGCACTTATTGCTTAAAGAAAGTGACAAATGGTTTCGATAGATTTTTTCATGATGAAAATAAATCTTGGCTCGAAAGTTGTCTATCACAGCCATTTACATAAATAAAATTTATAAAAAAATAATAAAGTGTTCACCAGTTTTATTATTTGTTTGTATAATCCCATATTTCTTTTTTGACAGAATGAATTAATACAGCGTGAAATACATTTTTGTAAATGGTACCAATTACGACCAACCGAATGCAAAACACTTTGGATTATTTTGATTCGATCTCAAAGGCCGATGACTATTACAGCTGGAAAATTTATTGATCTGACCCTCTCCAATTACACAAATGTAAGAATTTTTATTTGTTTTCCAATTTTCTGATAAGGTTAAAGATGAAGAAAAGAGTAAAATATTTAACTTCCAATAATTTGAAAGTTTTTAAATATAATTGCCTTAAGGGCATGCAACAGGTGAGCCGCGCGATCAAGTCAGTCCTCGACTATCGATTTTCTTTCCCCAGGAAAAAATTAAGGTTTAAAAAAAGCGGTGAAAATTTGGGAAATAGTTAATACGCATAAATAAATGTGAATTGCAAAAAGTAAAGTTCGGGGAACAATAAAAGTTTATTAGTGAAATAATAAATACTAACGGATACATTTTTCCGATTTGATATTACACTCATCGTTAGATTATGGGCCAGGCTCGGGGGTAGACGGTCCAAAATCTAATACTAATAAACTCCAGTTTGAACCGGATTTAAAGTAACGAGCAAAAAGTCTTATGTCAACATTCAGGACCGCGTACATAGTCTCTGAACGTACAAAAGTAAATGCGCAGAGAGTCGTGATATAAAGAACGTCTGGCGGCCTGACTGCCCGAGCGATGGCGTCGTCGCGGGACGCGCAGGGGTGGGGGACAGAATCAGTGAAGCGTGAGCGACCATGAAGGTGGCCCATAATCTAGGGGCCCATAATCTAACGATGAGTGTACTGCGAATAAGTGTTAAAGTCCTAATTGAGGACTGATTTGGTCACGTAGCATAACCATTTACACTATAAATTCTAATACTTTTTAATTTAACAGATTTTAAAATCTTCTGCATCTTATCTTTCAATGCTGCGAGCAATTCATTAAAAATTCGTGTGTAGATAAATAAACTTCAATAAAGGAAGAATCTTAATATGTAGAGGTGCAGAAGCACACTTAAATAGACATGGAAAAAAAGTTTTTTAAATTTAAATTACTTTTATTATTATTCTAAAGACTAGAGTAAACAAACATATTTGAAACAAATTTAGAAGGAAGAATATTGTTTTATTGATATGTTTAAATTTTTATTCGAATATCAAAATGTGATCTCTGCAGCAGTAGGAGCCTCTTTAAGAAAAATAAACATCTCAATATCACTAATTCTTAATTTTTTATAGGAGGTTAAATCCTAAAATTCATGTTTAATAGTTCTAATTAAAATAAAAAATTTAAAAAAATAATAAATTTTCGATTATTTTCTAAAATAGCATTATTCTCATCTGCAATAATCTGCTTTTTACTACGAATGACTTTCCTTAATTTCCAACTGACAGGATGTCACCTGCGTGTTATGAAATCATAGTTGTCTATATCTTCTATCAAGTTCTTCAGTGTCTGTAATAAAATATTTATTTATGATAGTTGAAAACGAAACAAACGCCAAAATACGTTTATTTTTAGTTTAAAATTCGAACGTCGATTTTGAATATAATAAATATTATATAAAATATAATACTTTGTAAATATTAGTGATGCATGAAAGAGAACTGAGAAAATCTCAGTTTTGCTTTGAAAGTTCGTAATTTTTAAAGTCATGTGCTCGTAAAGAATTAACTTTCTATACCAATTTTTCCTATTATAGATTATGCGTGATTTCAAATTTTTCAAAATATGAAATTTTGCTCATTTTTCGGACCTGCTCACTCGAATAACATCACTGTTGTTAATCTATTGTACGGATAATCATACAAAATAATTCATACACGAATTTATGAAAAAAAGAAATACAATTTTCAAATTAAAATCACATAATAATTCAAATTAGTATAAATGGTAGAAGAAAGTGTTTTCGATACAATAATGTTACTTGTCACTATATGGAGAAAAAAGGATTTGATCCGTTCACTTGTGATCGCGAAAGCTGACTGTTCAAACGCATACACTCGTGCGCATGCTCGGTTCTTTGAAAAAGCACAAGCGAAAGCCTTATTTTTTTTTCATAGAAAGTTACATAGAAGATTAGGGGTGAATCGGAAAAAGAAGACTTTATAGATTTCATCGTCTAAAATAAACTTCTTCAGAGACATCACATGCATGAATTATCTTTATCGACGAAAGTCGCCAGAAAACTTTTTCTTGAAAAAGGAATATGCAATGATGCAGGGGGAAAATGCACTAGCAAGCTTGCACGCTAAGAATAGAAAATATACTTACAATTTATTTTACTTAATCGCAATTTGTTTTTCTCTGTGTAAAAAGAAATGGAATTGAATTTAAGAATACAGCCGTATATTTTGTAATTCAACTTCAAAATGCAATTTTTAAACATGTGCTGTTATAAATGTGTAAAACTTTATAATAATTTTAATAAATGCATAAGAATAAAAAATAAAATAACTTGAAACAAATGTTAAGTAAAATTGATGTATATGTATATGTATCGTAATTGTTTATAGTATGTACATGAATTTTCATTGGTCAATTATTTTTAATACATAATTGCATAGATTACAGATTTTTCCCTTAAGTCTGATAGCAAAACTGTTCATGGAAACTTTCCTTATAAATATATTTCTTCCCTCTAATATGGATTTTTTTAAAAGTAGTCTAGGGTTTTGATCAAGATTTCTGAGTACAGCGATTTAATTTTTCAAAGAATGACGTGCATGGTTTCAGCAAATGATTTATTTAGCTGTCGGAAAAATGCTGCTACTCCTTATTTATATTTCACATCAAATTTATTATTAAAGAAGTGGCAGTTATGTTCTTATGCGCAAAAAATGCGCAGGTCAGTGACGTGGATTCGGTCACTTTTGTTCAGAAGAAGTAGAATCTGGTAGACCTCTGAGTCATTGGGAAACGAATGGAGAGAGTGTGCATTTATATACTTTTTGTACAGTAAGAACATAGAAAATACACAAGAAACCGATGGTGTGAATTTTTTTATATATCATTTTAAAAAATTTTAATCTGCATTGTAATTTAATTTGCTTTTGACTCGCATTTTCGTTGCACATCATTTTGAGACGCAGTGTTCAGCGTAAAATTGAGGATCAACGTTTTACTATACACATGTACATTTAAAATCTACAAGTGCATAGAAAATTTATCATACGTATCCAAGAAATTTATTTACGATAATCAGATGTTATACAGAATATCTAACTGAGGAAATACAAATTCTGTTAAAAGCACCATCGAAAAGAAGAAATTTTTACTTTTATATCAGCGATTTTAATCTTTTATTAATAATGAATCAAACTAGTATTCCTCAATCAATAGAATTTATCCTGCGATTAGTTGGCATATGGCCAGGAGTTTCTAACCTTTCTGCATTTCTATTCATTTCTACATCATTTATATTTTCATTAACTTTTCAATTTTGGGATGCTATTCGTGTATCTAAAGACGTTATAATTCTCATGAGTTCCATGTGTGGGACAATAGCAGAGATCATGTTCTTCATGAAATTCCTCACTCTGCGAAAAAAGCGTTGGTAATGAACAATTTTAATTTATTTAAACTGGCATCGTTTATAATTTTCCAGTATACAAAATTTATTGAACGACATTTAATACTAAGCGCAATAACTTAAAAGTTGTCCATCAAAATTATTTTTGATGTAATAAATAAAAGCTTTTACTGGTATAAATTATGAACAATTAAAGTGAAATACGATTGTTTTTTAATTGAATATAATTTAGGTATGTGATAAATACTCTGGCATGCATGATCAACGAATGCAAAAAAATTAACACAGAAAGGGAGGAAAATATTATTCTTGAAACTTTAAAGCAATCTCGTACATTCTTTATTTGTACTTCTTGTATTTATTTGAGTTCTGGGACCTTTTTTACCACAACTGCAGCAGTTACTTATAATACAGAAAATAAAGAATTTATTTTTGAATCTACATTCCCTTTTGAAGCACGTCAATCACCAGTATATGAAATAATTTTTGTTATTCACTTCTTTACAATGATTTTTGCGACTCTCGGGAATGCTTTTGTTGATGCCTTATTTATTATGATGGTGAGTAATTTAAACAGATATATTTAATCTATATATGATTAGTAAAATTAAAAGAATTAGTACAAATTAATTTAATAATTAGGTGTTACATGCAAGTGCCAAGATTGAAATGGTGCATTATGAAACCACGAGGTTTTTGAAAATTGCTACAATAAATGAAGACAAAACATTGTTGAAGTTGGCAACGAAAAAATTGATTGATAAGTACCAAGAAGCAATAGAATTTACACAAAAAATCGAATACATATTTTCCTATCAACTCTTAGTACAAGTGGCATTGAGCACTTTTGAACTCTGTGCTGCAGGATTTGTGTTTATAACTGTGAGTGTATTGAATAAATTGAAAACATTTATTTAGCTAACATGGTGTATATAACGTAACGTGTAAGATTAATAATAGAGGATTCCCTGACAGCCATAGGTTATTTGCGGGATATCCCATAGGTCCCCGGTTATCCCAGGGATATCCCTAGGTTAACCTCGTGGGAAAACCTACAGGGCGGAAATTTGGATATTCCAGGATGTGTTTGGGACGTAAATGAGATATTAAAATGTCTCACGTGTGATATTGAAATTTTTGGAATATCCCACATGGAACATTTAAATATCACATTTACGTCCCAAAAACATTCCGGGATATCCTGGGGATAACCCGGGACAACCCGGGGCCTAAATGGGATATCCCGCAAATATCATATTGCTGTTAGGGTTATAATATTTCTATAATACCAATTCTTTTTTAATAGTTGGCACAAGACAATATTTTGGAGCATGTGGGTGTTATCAAGGTTATGAAATTTATGGTAATATTATTTGCTAGTTTATGGATTACTGGGGTCTATTGTTTTGGTGGTGATTTCCTTCGCAATAAGGTTAGAAGATTGTGTTCCTTGGTATTCCTTAATTATGGAAAACTATATATAATTTTCAGTATTGTTATAAATATATAATTATCTATAATTAACTATATCATTTGTGACATTAACGTGTGTCTATATATTAGAATTATATATTCATATCACAGAAAATACGAAATTATCATTTTGATCTGTCATGCGTCATCTGCCATCTTCTCATGTGAAAAAATTTTATATAAACCACACTCCATAAAAATAATTCCATTCGGAAATCGCTTATGGAATTTTCATCTAGAATTCCATACTTATATGATTGCAACTCTGTTCCAAAATATATTACGAATTCCATACATATAAATTTGACGCGAAATTCAATAAGGAATTTCATGTGGAATTTCCATGTGGAATTTTATATGGAGTTCTCTCTGGAATTTTCTCAAGAATTTATTTATTACTTATCCTTTTTTTTTGTAGAACGAATTAATCCAGCAAGATATCTACTCTAATCTGTGGTACGAATTGCAACCAACCGAATGCAAAACACTTTGGATTCTTATGATTCGATCACAAAGGCCGATGAAACTGACAGCGGGAAAGATGATGGATCTGACAATCTACAGCTTCTCAAATGTAATTTGTTGCCTTTTAATTTGTTGATGGCGTTGAAATTTTTATTTTTCTGAGTCAAAATTCGAGATCTATAAATAAGAGACCAATTTCCATCAGCTTTAGAAAACTTGAAAGCTTTTGCATTTGATTGGTTTAAATTACTAGAAACATTATTTTTACTTATTATGTTTTCATTTAACAGATTTTAAAATCATCTGCATCCTACCTCTCAGTCTTGCGAGCAATGCGATAAGTCTTGTACCTATATCAAAAATAAAATTAAATAAATGAGTAACCTATTTATTTGATTCCTTTACACTTTCTAGTTACAAAACATATATTATCATCAATATTTATTTACTTTAATTAAAACCAAAATGCAGAAGACATAACGTCATATAAGATGATTTTTAATCAAAAATTAAAAACTTCATGTTGAATGTTTTTTTAAGCCATATTTGCTTAGTAAATTGAATTATTTTTCTTACTTACCTATAGCTGGAATGTCATTTTTACAGTTAATTGGACTTTAAAAAATAAATGGATAAACCAGATTTTTCGCTACTGCTTCTGTTTCACCAACAAGACTGCGATTGAATTTATTATTCACAACATGTTCTATGTATATATTCTATGTATTCTATGTATGTCTATGTACATATATTTAGTTATTATTACTAATTCATCACGGAGTCAGTCAAATTTGGATCGACTCTCTACAGGCTAATAAATCGTCAATCGTCCAAGTCGTTTCCATAATCATCATCGACGTCGCAACTATGGCTCAGATCATCCAATGATAAGTATAGCAAAAATGAACATTTTCCGTATTTGTATATGTGTCTCATATTCAAATAATCTTGCCTCTTATATGTAATCACATATTTTTCGTTGCATCATAATCGCTTATAATGATTGTACGTGCGTGTGAATTTATAT